>BQNB010120394.1:0-20642 GCA_026074375.1 Tanacetum coccineum | reverse complement strand
CTTCACCTCCGTACTATATTTCTCAGCTAGGAGACTCTCTTATAATTTCTGGAAGCTTTAGTTTTAGGGATTTTCGTATTATTCATGCATAGGCGTTAGATTTTCAAGATAGTTTTATTTCATCGTGCAATCTGCTATTCACCATTCCATACCCAGCAGGTCATTTTCTCAAACTACTTGGATTCAATAATGCTAACGAACCAATAGTGGAAGCAGAAATTGTCCAGCAATGGTATCGCTCACTGCAAGTGTTCCATCCAATCATTGAGGGCTTTGTGAACGTTCATGTCGAAGCAAAGAAATAATTCTACTTATCGAACCAAGCAATGAAATAATATATTAATGTTAAAACCGCACTAGTTTATATATGTAATGTTTTAATTTACAACTCTATGTATTCTGTTAGGATTTCATATTGTTTTTATTGTAATTTTTAATTTTTAAAATCAATGACTTTGGCTACTCACTATAGTTAAATCTGTCAGTGGCTTGTCAAAATCATGTCATAAATCACGTAAAATACATAGTGATGAAGCCAATGTCAGGGACTAGTCAACTCAATGTTTCTATATATGCAGTGATTCGTCTACTTTGTCAGTGAGTTGTCAAAATCATGTCATAAATCACGTAAAATACAAAGTGATGAAACCAATGTGAGGGACTAGTCAACTCAATGTTTCTATATATGCAGTGATTCGTCTAATATGTCAGTGAGTTAACCTTAACATTATTATGTCTGTTTATTTTTTTTAATGAAGTTGTACTGCAATAAATATCATCGATTATAATTTTTTATTAATTAATGTCTACTTATTCTGAATGTATCAATGTAATTTAAAATTTTATTAAATAATAAATGTAACCCTTTCAACATACACTATACAAAACATATACTAATCAATAACCACAATATTCAGTATCCTCATATCTACACTTATAGAACGTGGCACACGTATAATATCTCATGTTATCCCAATAGACTTGGCTATCATCAACCACTGTTGGCGCTTGACCCAAACATAACTTGGTAATCAACCAACATGTTATAACTCCACAATCTTTGTCATTTTTTTGTTGAGGGGCCTGGTAACCAAATAATTCATTGTAAGAGAATCTAAAATTGTGGGGTTGTCGTCCAGTTCCATTGAAGTAGCCACGCGTCTCCAATATGCTGTTAATTACGGGGGTCTAATCTCTTACTTGCTGCTCTAACAACCACCACTGTAGATAGTTATGCGAGGCGTGATTCTAGATCGAGATTCGAGCATGAGTAGTCCCTAAGTGGGTGTTAATTGAGGTTGTCAACATATGGGCTGAGCACTGGGGTGGATGGTTGCGGGGGGGGTGTTTGGGGGGTATCGGGGTGTCGGTCACGTAATTGGGTTTTGGGGTTGGGGGTTGGGATTTGTGTTAGGTTGGTTGTTTTTTGGTTATTGATTGAGAGGGTGTGGAAGGAATAATCTTTATTTAAAAGTAAATAAACATACATAATAATAGTTAAAAAGTGTAACATCACTGACATAATATAGAACGTAAAAATATATAAAACATTGAGTGAACCATAGTCTCTCACATTTGTTTTCATCACTTTGTATTACGTGATTTATGACATGATTTATCGATCAAACTTCACATAGACAAATTGTAGATCCCAGAATACACTGGCATAGATAAAAATTCTGCTTCTGCCCAATATGAAGTTATGGAGTGGATGAATTATGAATAATAGGGTATTGTTTGATTGGAACGGTTACTCCACCTCACATTGTGCATATGTCAGAAGTTAGTTAACCCTGACCCCATTGTTTAAGGATCACGAAAGTCTAGAGTCACATTCTCCTACAATTCAACTATCAAAGCCCGTAGTTAGTCAATGTCTAGTAAAGGTCAAAGACTAATATGCCCTAAAAGGTCATGGAAAGCTTTCGCCAAGGCCTAATGTACGGCCTCAATATTGTAGTAAAACAATACCTTCTCCATGCCCTTGACAGGGATGTCTTGGTTGGTTTGTATTCTTCATTTCACTTAATAAATACAGTGTTTCGTACTTTTCTCTCTAAAATACATTCCTCCTTCACTTTCTATCTCACTAAGATCCTTCCCATCTCATATCAAAGATTACTTGTATTCTTCAATTGTATATAGAGCACACGGAAAGTCTTGAAACTGTACTTGATGCTTTCATGTAACTTATTATAACCGATGTCGTCGGTATTAGAGGCATGCGGCACTAATGGATCGTGACTCATATTTATAATATTTCCTGAAATAAAATAGTTAGCAATAAAGCAGGGGGACTAACATGGCTTTGTCATTCGCCCGGGTTTGGTTGGATTAACCTTTGAATCCGTGAGGATCGACCTGTGATCAGGTAGATTCAATTTAAGAAAGAAATCCTCCTTGACAAGTTATTTACAGCTAAAGTAATTGAAGTCTTTCAAACACATGAGTATCAGATTCATCAACTGCAACAATTTTTCTCATTATTGGAATAATCTTTAAGCAACAACACAATAAGAGGTGAACCAGCGAGTGTAACATATCACCGATTGAAATAAAAATTGATTTGAAAAATCAATCGACGTGTCACTTGCTAAAATGGTTTTGTGACACAAAAAAAAAATCGAAGGGTTAATCATTTCAAACGTTCATCATCAAACGTCAATTCAACAATCTGAACAAGTTTTGATTATTATAGAAATACGCGACAAGTCGTTTCTTTCCTAATATGTCACAAGTTTGATTTCATATAGAAGTCGCATAAGTCTCTCTACGATGACTTGAGTTTGATGTTGACTCAAGCAGATTTCCAATCATCGACATGTGAAAAATATCCCTCGGATGATTCTGGCAAATATCACAAAGGATAATGCGTAGACTCATAATATGATATCTTGTTATGTCACATTGGTGTGACTTAGTCAAACATAATTTTTGACAAGTTCCTAATAGAGATTTATGATGACTAACTTTTTTGGCTTCTAGTCTCAATATGCACTTTTTTTATGTGATCGTAGGCTGGAGCAGACTGCCACCATTTTTCAATATCAACTACTCGGAAATGAAAAGTATCGATTAGAAATGCATTGTAGATCTCCGTGAGAGAATGAAACAAAAGTTCTGTGAGTGAGACCTTGAGTGACTAGGAGGGTTGTGCATCGCGTCACGGGTCCATGACTTTCTTCAATGTCAGACAACATCTTAGTCGTTACTGACGATTATGTATTGACTCCGTTATTCACTGCTAATTATAAAGAGGGCTCTGTTCTTTACACATCTTTTATTCTTAAATTTTCCTTTTCAGTCTTCAACGCCCTAGCAAGCGCTTACCGAGACTTCATAACTAACACCGTTGTTGGGTTTAATTCATGGACGGGTGGGGGGGGGGGGGGGGGGGGGGTGGGCGGGCGCGGGGGGGGGGGGGGGGGGGGGGGGGGGATATGATGATTCAGAACTTTTTCCCATAAAAATAGAAATTAATAAGATCTTACATTTATTCTCCATTTGTATCATACCGAAGGAACTGGGGACCAAAACGTCAGAGATTCTATGGATATGCTACCAACATGGAAACTTCAAAAGACGTCTATTCAAAACACAGTATTATTACTATTGCAAGTCTCAAGATCATGGAATTCTTTGGTTACAAACATTTGGAAGAAATCATAGTTCGAAGACAAGATGATACGCTCTAAAAGTTTTGAGAAGGCGACTTCAAAAGACTTCGTCACAAAGATATTGAAGATATGTTACTTCTTCTTGTTCAGGGAAAGCTGATGAATCTTAATGTGGATGAACGATTTGCACTTAATGTAGCTTTGAGAATGTACACAAGACGCATTGTAATTCAAGAACGTGTGGAGGATCTACAACTGGCAGTTAAAAGCTATCAAAAGAAGATAAACCTCACCAAACCTGACACATACCGTTCAGACATCAGTAAAAAGACTCCATACACTGCTTACCGTGATATCCAAGGCATTATCTATCAAGATGACATGAACAGAAATCGTTTGATGCGCACCGATGAACTTCACAAGTTTAGCGATGGCACACTCAACCATGTTCGCACCAGTCTCAATGATATTGCTACTGGGATTCAAATGGAGTATTTGCCGAAGAGAAAGTGGTCAAAACAAGACAAGCAGAGAGCCCGAGTGATGATTAAAGCCATTGACAAGAAACTCAAAGACAGGAGGTTGATGCGAAGTCTTGAAAAGTTTGTTGGTGGAAGACCTTACAGAGGAGACCTTCGGCTACTACAAAGGACCATATGATTCTATCATATGATGTCCTTATCATTCAGGTCAAATCTTGTAAATAATAAAACTTGTGAATATATTAATATGTAGTGTAGACTTATGGTGATAATAAGGAGTGCTCGAGTACAAAATTTTCAAGAATTTCTTAGTAAATTCAAAAAATTTCAAATTATTGTACTCAGCACTATCTTATATACCCTCATAAATTGAGGGGGAGCATTAAAATGTTCCTCATAGATAGTATATAACATTTTTTCCCCGAAAGGTTAATCAATTGATATCCAAAATATCAAGGGGTTAACATCTTGGATAAGGGGAGAAAATGTGATTAACCTGGATCTAACTTGTATTGAAAGATGTGATCAAATAAAATGGACTTAATGCACTCCACACCTAGCATGTACTACGATTACGATGCACATGTTAAGGGGGAGCTTTTAGTGATAATGAAAAACTCTCAAAGTGTAAACCTTTTGATATTTATATCAAACACTTTGATTGAACTTTTCAATGATTTTGGTTCTGATCGTGATGGAATACTCAAAAGACCGACCATGTACTTTAATTTATGGAGATATAAGGTGGTTAGGCATAGGTATTCAAATCCCATGATCCAACCAGAACCAGACGCGAAGATATTAAAGATATGTTACTTCTTCTTGTTTAGGGAAAGCTGACGAATCTCAATGTGGATGAACGGTTTGCACTTAATGTGGCTTTGAGAATGTACACAAGACGCATTGTAATTCAAGAACGTGTGGAGGATCTACAACTGGCAGTTGAAAGCTATCAGAAGAAGATAAACCTCACCAAACCTGACACATACCGTTCAGACATCAGTAAAAAGACTCCATACACTGCTTACCGTGATATCCAAGGCATTATCTATCAAGATGACATGAACAGAAATCGTTTGATGCGCACCGATGAACTTCACAAGTTTAGCGACGGCACACTCAACCATGTTCGCACCAGTCTCAATGATATTGCTACTAGGATTCAAATGGAGTATTTGCCGAAGAGAAAGTGGTCAAAACAAGACAAGCATAGTTCCCGAGTGATGATTAAAGCCATTAACAAGAAACTCAAAGACAGGAGGTTGATGCGAAGTATTGAAAAGTTTGTTGGTGGAAGACCTTACAGAGGAGACCTTCGGCTATTACAAAGGACCATATGATTCTATCATATGATGTCCTTATCATTCTGGTCAAATCTTGTAAATAATATAACTTGTGAATATATTAATATGTAGTGTAGAATTATGGTGATAATAAGGAGTGCTCGAGTACAAAATTTTCAAGAATTTCTTAGTAAATTCAAAAAATTTCAAATTATTGTACTCAGCACTATCTTATATACCCTCATAAATTAAGGGGGAGCATTAAAATGTTCCTCATAGATAGTATATAACATTTTTTTCCCTAAAAGGTTAATCAATTGATATCCAAAATATCAAAGGGTCAACATCTTGGATAAAGGGAGAAAATATGATTAACCTGGATCTAACTTGTATTGAAAGATGTGATCAAATAAAATGGACTTAATGCACTCCACACCTAGCATGTACTACGATTACGATGCACATGTTAAGGGGGAGCTTTTAGTGATAATGAAGAACTCTCAAAGTGTAAACCTTTTGATATTTATATCAAACACTCTGATTGAACTTTTTAATGATTTTGGTTCTGATCGTGATGGAATACTCAAAAGACCGACCATGTACTTTAATTTATGGAGATATAATTTGGTTAGGCATAGGTATTCAAATCCTATGATCCAACCAGAACCGGATGGATCTACCCAGGGATATCCACTAGTTAGTGTAGAAGTCCTTAGGTATGATAAAAGGAGTAAAGTGAGATTAAGGGAAGAATGCAGACTGAGATGGAGCTAACACTGGAACAAACCTAACAAGGTATTAGTTATGAAGTCTCGGTAAGCATTAAAGGGGTTGAAGAATGAAAAAGAAATGTAAAGATAAAGGGTGAAAAGAAAGAAGCCCTCCACACACTTAGGCAGAAACTAGGTCAATACATAAACTGTCGGAAACACTAAGATGTTGTCCGACATTGAAGACAGTCATGGACCTAGTGATGCTATGCACAACCCTTCCTAGCCACTCAAAGTCGGAAAGAATTTGTTTCAAAACTCATAGATATTCACACATTTCTATCAACTCTCTCACTTCAAGTTAGTTGATATTGAAAAGGTGGCACTTAGCTCCAGCCTCCGATCACTAAAATCAAAGTGTACTATTGAGTCTAGAGCCAAAAAGAGATCATCCATAAATCTCATTAGGACACTTGTCAAATTAAATCTGTTAAGTTGCACAATGTGAATAACAAGATATATATAAAGAGTCCTATGCATTATCCTTGTAATTTTGCCAAAACATCAGAGTGATATTATTCACAATGAAGATGGAAATCTTGCTTGAGCCAACATAAAACAAGCTCATGGTAGGTGACTTGTGCGATTCTATATGAATCAAACTTGTGACAACTGGAAAGAAACGATGGTGCGATTCTATAAGAATCAAACTTGTTCTAGGAAATGAATCAACGGTTGCTAATGAGTTTTTGAAATGATTAACACTCTTGGTGTGTCACAAAAACACTTTAGTAAGTGATACATCGATTGATTTTCAAATTGATTTTTCTATTTCAATCGGGGAGACTTCGTCTTGCTGGTTCACTTATATCGTGTTATCTGCTTTGAGACGCTCCGGTAATAAGAACGGCTAGTGCAACTACAAAACCCTATCAAGGAGATTCCTTAGAATTATACCTGATTACAGGCAATATTTATACTGATCAACGGGGAACCATGGTTATTGCAACCGTATTCGACGAAGTGACAAAGATACTTTCGTCGATATCTGTTAATTATCACTAACCTAAACCTGCAGGTACTCCCGACGATTGGTGCAGCTGATTCCTGACGAGTCACAATTCATAGCCGCATGCTCATACCCGACCGACAAACATAAAAACATCATGAAAGCTCAAGTACATGTTTCAAGACTTCCGCTACTCTGATACCGAACGTCTTTCACGAAGTGATAAAGTGTTAAAGTTAAAGAATTTCAAGAAAGATGCAATATTAAAGCTTTTCAAGATTACTTAACAAGAAAGGTATGAGCATGTCGGTCCAGAAGTCACAAGTTCACTAGATGGTAAAGTCATAAGATGGCGAAATGAGATTATGCTTGGTTGATGATCTCAAAGTGTTCAAGATCACAATTTCACTTACAAGTCAAGATAAAGGAACAAGCTCGTGCCTAAAGTCAAAAGACACTACAACATATTCACAAGATAAAAGACATGAAGTTTACAAGCTGAAGACAAAAGATAAAGCATAGTATACTAGGATTAAATTTTTGTAAATTGGAGTGACCTCCCTTAGGGGGAGATTGTTAGGATCAAGAAAAGTCTTGGTCACTTCCAATATTAACTAGTCAAAGCCCGTAGTTAGTTAATGTCTTGTATGATAAGCTAATATGGCCTAAAGGCCCATGGAAAGCCTCCCAAGGCCCATAACCGAACAATATTATAGTATAAATACCCTCTTCATGCCTTGGAGAGGGTGTTGGTTGGTTTTGTATTCTCATTTCACTTATGAATTACATGTTTCTTACTTTCTATCTCTAGAATACATCCTTCCTTCCACTCTCTCTCACTAAGTTCCTTCCCATCTCATAACAAAGATTACTTGTATTCTTCACCCATCAACACTATGACTACTACAAGTGTATCTCAAAGTGTTGATGAGAATCTTCCTCAACTTCTTGATTCAAGAGGAGGGTCTTATGTTACAAATGTTCCTGTATTTGACAAAAAGGATTTCTCGAGTTGGAAAGTTAGGTTCTTGGTATTCCTTGACGGTCTTGAACCTTAACTTCTGATAACTCTTAAAGATGAACCATTTATACCTATGTCAAGTCTGTCTACCTCTAATAATCCTTTGCCTAAATGTCAGAATCAATGGTCAAATGCTGAGAGTCGTCTTACTAATCAAGATAAACAATTAAAAAGTATAATTATATCTTGCTTACCAAATGATGTTATGAAATCTGTCATTAAGTGCAAAACTACAAAAGAGATGTGGAATGATCTCATTTTAGCTCATGAGGACCATCTGACATAAGAGATACCAAGATTGCAGCCTTGAGACTCAAGTTTAATGCTTTTAAATCACTTGAAGGTGAAAAAGTAAATGGAACTTTCACAAGGCTAAAACGCTTGCTAAATGACCTTGAAAATAATGGTGTTACCATTCCTCAAGCAGAAGTCAATGCTACATTTGCTAACAGCCTACCAAGAAAATGGTTGAGCATGAATCAAACCCAAAGCGCAAATAACTCTATTAAGAATGGCTGCCTGGCTACTCTGTATGGAAAATATAACTATGAAGAAGGCCTAATTGATCAGATCTATGAGTCAAAGTCACAAAGATTTTCAATTTAGGCCTCAAGCTCAAAAGCCTTGATTTCTAACACTCAATTTTAGGACAGTAACTCAGATGTTGAAGAGGATTAAAGGACCCGTAATGAATTTATGGTTGACTTGAATGTTGAGTATCATGAAAGAGCTCTGCTAGAAAATGAGAAAAGATTCTATAAAAGATCTGGGAGGGTTGGTTCAGCTAGGAAACCCATAGACAAAACCAAATAAACTTGGTTTGCTTGTGGGAAAATCGGCCATTTTCAAAAAAACTTCCCTTCAAACAAAACCTCCACACCAGCCTATCCATCCTCAAACACCTCTTTCAACATATCCAAGCCCTACACATCACCCTTCAACCAAAACACTAGTAATCATCAAAAATATTACAAGGGAAAATACAAGGGACTTAAAAGCCGAAATGGATGTCCTAACCAAAAGGATTGATGATCTGACAAAGGAAAAGAGTGAAAAAGGGAAGATGAGAAGGGAAAGAGTGAAAATAGGTTGATAGCTAAGTCATTTGACTAAGATAAAGAATCTGTGTCCTCAGAAGATGAAGGGACCACCAGGATTATAGCTTTTATGACAATTGATGAGGATGGGCCATTAGTTGGAAAGGCTGATGCAAGATCTGCCCAATGGGTTAACATCACCATGAAAAAGGTACATAGACTTTTATCTATGATTGATGGTGATGAAAGGAAACATGTTCTAGACTATACTCATGTTGACCTTCACTATGTGAGGGATCAGAGGAAAAACTTGCTTAACAAATTTAATCGTCTTAAACAAAAACTGTCCTTACATAAGTCTGAATTGTGTAACCTAAATAATATTATGTCCATTAACTGTTCTCTTCAAAATGAAGTCATTAGAGTCAATCTAGAAAATGAATCTCTAAAGGATGAGATCTCTGACCTCAAAAAGGTTATTGAAAAATGAACCTATAGCAAAGTTACCCTTAACCAACTGCTCTTTGAGCAAGTGCCTGGCAACATAAACAAAGCGTTAGGAGGAAAAGGTAGGAGAAAAGAGAACAACTCAAAAGAAGTTGTTTTTACAAAGGCTGATGAATCCTCATCTAAGCCAGCTCCTGTGTTCACCTCTGACTCTGAGGCCGACTGTAACACACAGGAACCTCTGCCTGCTCTGCCTAAGCTAATCAGAGTAGAACCCTCTGGTACTTCAAACAGTCTTATATCCTTGTCTGACCTTACCTACAACATGGTTGAACTGACACTAAACAATACTTTTAAAAAGAGTAAAAAAATCATCTGATAAAGTGTCACAGACCTATGTCATTAAGAAGACTGAATCCAAGGTACCAGATGTCCAAATCCTTTATTTTAAAAATAAAGCTAGTCCATCCATATAGAAACTTCTTTTAACTCTGATGGAGGAAGTAAAGGGTATCAAAGATCACATCAAGATCCATTCACTCACTTCCTCATCTGGTTCTCAGGCAAGTAGTTCCAAGCCTTCAAAACAAAAGGTCTGGTATGGACCATGTATATAATGTGGGTTAAAGAATCATCTCCCTGATGATTGCTACTCAAAACCCAAGTGTTCTACATGTGGCTCATATGAACATTTAACCAAAGATCATACAGAACAAACTACTATTAAGAGATCCTCAAATAAACTTAAGAATCAACCACCACTAACCCATACTAAAGAAGACCTCTAGGATGTCTAATCCCCCTAGTGAGTGTAAATACTATGGGTCAAATAAACATCATCTTGATAACTATGATAACTACTCAGGGTGTGAAATTTGTAGGAGCATAGCTTATAAGATAGTTGATTATCCTAAGAATTTAAGAAATAATAGGAAACAAAGGATTGCGAACAAGCAATCCACTGAACCCACTGAAAAGTGGGTTCAAAAAAGGAACTAATCTGTGTAAAAATGTTTGTGCATGATTATCTAAAGAGGTCTGTATGGTATCTTGATAGTGGCTATTCTAGACATATAACAGGGGTTAAACAATATCTGCACATATATTCAAAGGAGTCTGGTCCTAAAGTGGTTTTTGGAGATGACTCTTCAGGAGACACAGAAGGATATGGCTCAGTTAATTGTAATGTAATCACCTTTACTATGGTTGCTTATGTGAATGGTTTGAAGCATAACTTGATCAGCATCAGTCAACTGTGTGATGCAAACTTTAAAGTTTTGTTTACAAAGTCTCAAGGAACCATTTTAAACCAAAATGATGAAGTTTTCCTCATTGATTCTAGAAGAAGAGATGTCTATGTCATTGATATGTCATCTTTAAATAAAAAGAGCAATGTATGTTTCTTTGCCAAAGCTTCACCAAGTGTTAACTGGCTATGGCATAAGAGATTATCTCACCTCAACTTAAAAAACGTAAACAACCTTGCAAAACACAACCTAGTCTTTGGCATTCCCTCTTTGACCTTCTCTAAAGACAAAAATTGTTCAGCATGTGAGAAAGGTAAGCATCACAGAGCCTCATTTAAAACAAAGAGATCATTTCCATCAGCAAGTCCCTACATCTCCTTCACATGGATTTGTTTAGACATGTTAAACCTCAAACCATCATCCACAACAAATATACCCTAGTCATTGTAGATGAGTACTCAAGGTACACCTGGGTATTTTGCCTCAAAAAAAAAGAGTGATACAGCTGACTGTATCATGTCTTTTATTAGAAACATAGAAAACCTCAATGAAGTAAGGGTAAAGAAGCTGAGAAGTGATTATGGAACAGAGTTTAGAAATCATAAGCTGGAAGAATTCTGTGATGAAAAGGGTATATCTTAGAATTTCTCATCTCTATATACTCCTGAACAAAATAGTGTAGCTGAAAGAAGAAACAGAACACTGATTGAAGCAGCCAGAACTATGCTAAATAGTACAAAACTCCCTAAACAATTTTAGGGAGAGGCTGTCAACACTACTTGCTACACTTAAAATAGATCCATCATAGTAAAAAGGCATGGGAAGACAGCCTATGATGTATTCAGAGGAAGATCTCCTGATATCAGCTACTTTTATGTGTTTGGGTGTCTTGTTCATATTCACAATCACAGAGACCACTTGGGAAAGTTTGATGAAAAGGCTGATGATGGATTCTTCCTTGGTTACTCTCTAGTGGCCAAGGCCTTCAGGGTGTTCAACATCAGAAGACAAGAAATGGAAGGAACTATTCATGTTACTTTTAGTGAAGATGATGAAGCTATTTCTCAATCCAGCACAGAAGGTGATGCAATCAACTTTAATGAAAATAGATCCTTCCCTGATAATGAATTCCTTGAACCTAGGGATAAAGCTACTTAATGCGTTGTTAATATTGAGTACTTTCCCCTATATATCTGTATATGAAAATATCACTCCAGCTGATTCATCTACTTTTTAGAACTCTGTCTCTTCTGAAGACCCACCTGAATTCACTGTTGCTGATGATCACTCAGCCTTCAGTGAACTTCATCATCCTGAATCAGCTGACAATCTTGAATCAGCTGAAATATAAGAAAATGTCACAAATGAACCAATCAGTGATATTCATCATTCACCCTCAGATGAAGACATTCATCTATCTCCTGTTCCTCAAGATAGATGGTCAAGAGAAAAGCACATTGAACTAGTTAACATCATTAGAGAACCTCTGGCTAGTATCACAACCAGAAGTAAGGTCAGAGACTCAGAAGCTGCCTCAGCTCATGAATGTTTATATGTTAAGTTTCTTTTTGAAATTAAGCCCAAGAAGCTAATTAAAGCTCTGGAAGAGGAAGGGTGGGTTATTGCAATGCAATAGGAGCTGAATCAATTTGAAAAAAATAAAGTCTGGACCTTAGTTCCTAAGCCTCATAGGAAAACCATTATTGGGACTAAATAGAACTAGAAAAACAAGATGGATGAAGAAGGGGTTGTTACAAAGAATAAAGCAAGGCTGGTTGCTCAGGGGTATAATCAACAGGAAGGGATTGACTATGAAAAGACTTTTGCACCTGTTGCAAGACTTAAATCAATTAGAATCTTTCTTGCTTATGCAGCCTACATAGGTTTTGTGGTGTATCAGATGGATGTGAAAAGTGCATTTTTAAATGGCAAAATCTCAGAGGAGATGTATATACAACAACCATCTAGATTTGAAAGCAGTGAATTTCCAGACCATGTGTGTAAACTGGACAAAGCTCTGTATAGGCTAAAACAAGCTCCCAACTCTTTCAACATTTGTTATTCAGCACAAGTTTGTCAGAGGTACAATTGACAACAATCTTTTTTACTTATAAAACTAAGAGTGATTTCATTATAGTATAGATATATGTGGATGATATCATTTTTGGGTCAACTAGTGTTAAACTTAATAAACAATTTGCCAAGTTAATGACCAAAAAGTATGAAATGAGTATGATGAGTGAACTAACTAATTTTTTGGGTTTTTAAATCAAATAAGATTTCAAAGGAATCTCTATTTGTCAAGAGAAATATGTTAAGGACTTACTCAAAAAGTATGATCTAGCCGATTGTGCCTTAGTGAAATGCCTTATGCTTCCCTTAAATAATTTAGGCCTTGATGAGTCAAGGGTCTCTGCTAATTAGACTTTGTTCAGAGGTATGATAAGATCACTGATGTATCTCACAGCTAGCAGACCTAATATCCAATTCTCTACATGTCTTTATGCTAGGTACCAAGCTAACCCTAAGGAATCCTACCTTGTTGCTGTAAAAAGAATTTTTAGGTATCTCAAAGGCACTCAAAATCTAGGCATCTGGTATCTAAAAGGATCAGGCTTTGATCTCAAAGCATACTCTAACTCAGACTATGTTGGACGCAACCTAGATAGAAAAAGTACCTTTGGTGGTTGTCAGATACTTGGAGGAAAGTTAGTATGTTAGAGTGCAAAGAAGCAAAGCTCTGTGGTAATGTCATCAGCTAAAGCTGAATATGTAGTTGTCGCTAGGTGCTAGGCTCAAGTCCTCTGGATTAAAAGTCAGCAGGATGACTATGATGTTCTCTATGACAAGGTGTCAATATTTTGTGATAATACTAGTGCCATTGCCACATCAAACAATCCAGTGTTGCATTCTAGGACCAAACATATTGACATCAGGTATCACTTCATCAAAGACCACATTTTGAAAGGTGATATTGAGCTTCATTTTGTACCTATTAATTTGCAACTAGCTGATATTTTTACCAAGCCTGGAGAATAATCATATAACATACATGGAAAAAGAAGGAAAGTTGTTTTTGTAAGAGAAAGGGTTGGATGAACACTTAGAGAGAGAAAGAAGACATATATTGATTTATGTGTAAAATGAGCAACCAACCACCTCTACAAGGCATGGAGAGGTGTTAATATACTTATAATTGACAAGTAGGCTTAGGCTTGCATGGTTTTATCCATAGGCCTTTGCTAACTAACTATGTAAGTTTCTAAAAGTTACCTAACGAGCTAATGATTGTTATCTATAAAAGCGACCAACACTTTCATAGGAATTTCGTATTCATAACAATCTCCCCCTAAGGGAGGTCGCTCCATTTTACAAAAACTAAATCTAGCATACTATGCTTTATCTTTAGTCTTGAGCTTGTTTAACTTCAATCATTAACTTGTGATTTGATGTAGTGATCATAGACTTTAGTTCTTGAGCTTGTTCCTTAGCTTGTCTTGAATGTCATCTTGAACACCTTAAGATCATCAACCAAGCAAAATATATTTTTCACCATCTTGTGACCTTGGCCAACTTGTGAACTTGTGATTTCTAGACTGACATGCTCATACCTTTCTTGATTTGTTGACTTGAAAAGCTTTAATGTTGCATCTTTCTTGAAATTCTTTAACTTTAACACTTCGTCACTTCAAGAAAGACGTACGGTATCAGAGTAGCAGAAGTCTTGAAACATGTTCTTAAGCTTTCATGGTGTCTTTATGTTTGTCGGTCGAGTATGAGCATGTGGTTATGAATCTTGTAAGTCAGCTGGAATCAGGTACCTTCACCTCCATCTTTAAGTATCCTGCATTAAAACAGTTAGTAATAAAGCAGGGGGACGAATATGGCTTTGTCATTCGCCCGTGTTTGTGTGGAGTACCCTTCAAATCTGTAAGGATTGACCTATGATCAGGTGGATCCAATTTAAGAAGAATCTCATAGACAAGATTTCTAGCTGAAGTTTTGAATCTTTCTAACACACATGTATCAGATTCATCAAACTCAGCATGTTCTCATTATCGGAACGTCTCAAAACGGACAACACGATAAGAGTGAACTAGTAAGTTACTATCTCACCGATTGAAATAAAAAATTGATTTGAAAATCAATCGACGTATCACTTTGCTAAAGTGGTTTTGTGACACATCGAGAGTGTTAATCATTTCAAAATTCATCATCAATCGTTAATTCATAACCTGGAACAAGTTAGATTCTTATAGAATCGCACCATCATTTCTTTCCAGTTGTCACAAGTTTGATTCATATAGAATCGCACAAGTCACCTACCATGAGCTTGTTTGATGTTGGCTCAAGCAGGATTTCCATCTTCACTGTGAATTATATCACTCGGATGTTCTGGTAAAATCACAAGGATAATGCGTAGGACTCTTAGTATATTTCTTGTTATTCACATTGTGTGAGATAGCAAGCATAATTTTGACAAGTGTCCTAATGAGATTTATGGATGATCTCTTTTGGCTCTAGACTTAATTATGCACTTTGCTTTTAGTGATCAGAGACTGGAGCAGACTACCACCTTTTTAATATCAACCAACTCGGAGTAAGAAAGTTGATAGAAATGCATGTAATCTCCATGGAAAATGAAACAAGAGTCTGTTGAGAGACCTTGAGTGGCTAGGGAGGGTTGTGCATAGCGTCACTAGGTTTATGACTATCTTCAATGTTAGAAAACACCTTAGTGTTTCTGACAAATTATGTATTAACCCAGTTTCTGCCTAAGTGTATAGAGGGCTTCTTTCTTTACACCCTTTATATTTACATTTCTTTTTCATTCTTCAACCCCTTCAGTGCTTACCGAGACTTCATAACTAACACCTTGTTGGGTTTGTTCTAGTGTTAGCTCTATCTCAGTCGGCACTTTTCCCGATTCTCACTTTTTCTCCCTTTTTATCATACCTAAGGACTTTTACACTAACTAGTGGATATCCCTGGGTAGATCCCTCTAGTTCTAGCTGGATCATGAATTTTTTAATACCTATGCCTAACCACCTTATAACTTTATAAATTTAAGTACATGGTCGGTCTTTTGGGTATTCCATCACGATCAAAACCAAAATCATTGAAAAGTTCAATCAAAGTGTTTGATATAAATATCAAAAGATTTACACTTTGAGAGTTTTTCATTATCACTAAAAGCTCCCCCTTAACACGTGCATTGTAATCGTAGTACATGCTAAGTGTGAAGTGCATTAAGTCCATTCTGTATGATCACATCTTTCAATACAAGTTAGATCCAGTTTAATCATATTTTCTCCCCTTATCTAAAATGTTAATCCCTTGATATTTTGGATATCAATTGATTAAACTTTCAGGGACAAAATGTTACATACTATTTATATGGAACATTTTAATGCCCCCCCTTAATTTATGAGGGTATATAAGACAGTGCTAAGTATAATAATTTGAATTTTTTTTGAATTTACTAAGAAATTCTTGAAAATTTTATACTCGAGCACTCCTTGATATTTTCATAAAGTCTACACCACATATATACAAATTCACAAGTTTTTATTATTCATGAGGATTCACCTTTTATGATGAGGACATCATATGATAAATCATATGGTCCTTTGCAGCAGCCGAAAGTCACCCTCGTACGATCTCCTACCAACAAATCTTTCTAAGCTTCTCATTATCCTCTTTGACTTAAGCATTTTCTTGATCGCTTGAATCATAGCTTTTGCTCGTTTCATGTCACTCTGCCTCCATATTATCTTTGGTAGATATTCCATCCTAATCCCTTTCAGTCGATCATTAAGAGCAGTCTGAACATCATCAAGTGTAGCATCACTGAACTTGTGGAGTTCATCAATACGCATCAATCTGTTCTTCTTGTCTTTGTTCAGATAAATGAACCCTCTAGGATAGGAATATGCTATATAGGCATCCTTTTGTTTAAGATCAGATCTGTACGTATCTAGCTTTATGATGTTGAGCTTCTTTTGGTAACTTTCAATACCTAACTGAAGATCTTCAACATGCCTTTGGATGACGATACTTCTTGTAAACATTCTCAAAGAGACACCAAAAGCGAGATGATTTTCAACATTGAGATTTGTTAGCTTGCCTTGAACAAGGAGAACCAGCATGTCTTTGATATCTTGAAGGCAAAGTTATTTAAAGTCTCCTTCCTTGAATGTATATAGTTTGTTATCATCTCTATGAACGGTGATCCAATCCAAATGTTTGTAGCCGTGCCATTCAACAATTTGAAGCTTTATGACAACAATGATTCTACGTTTGGAGTATACATCATGAGCCGATTCCCTGTTAGCAGCAAATCCATAGAATTGTTGACGTTTGCGTCCCTTATGAGAAATTCCCCATAGTGCATGCTTGTCATAGTTGACCGGTACTTCACTTCAGATTGTGTTGGGGACCAAATCTTTAATCCATTTGATATGACTATAATCTGCAGCCTTGGTCTTTGTGACAGAAGTTGCATAAGTACAGCTCGAGACACCACCAGATAGATATGCAAGGTCATTGTTGATGAAGTGATCAAATGGAATGACTTGACGACCGCGAGAGTTAGGTATCAATGGTAGTGGCTTTCGCAGATCATGAGGATATTGCAGACCTTCAGGGTTGTGCCAATCTAGTTGCTCTGTGGTTGCCTTGTAGACTTCTTCAAAGAAGTATTCTAGCTCAACCAAACTCTTGCATGTACCTTTCATTAGCTCAAATGTTGGACCGGCTAATAATTCAGGTGTTAAAGTGTCAATTTTGAGCCGATTCATCATAAATGCTGAGAAGTCCAGAGGAGTATCCATTAGCTCATCAAATGATTCACGAGGACCTTCTTCCCGAGCCAGATTACTTAACCAAGGTTGAACTGGTCCATGAACAGCAGGTAAAGTCTTGTTCCAATCACGATCGGGAGTAGGAAGCTTGGCTGGTTTTTGAAACCAATCAGGATGCTGAGATGTCTCTTCATCAGATTGTTCTTCAGTAGCTCCTATATCAAACTCCTGATGTGCGGGTTCTTCCAAATCCTTGTCGGTGTGCATTGGCTCCTCTGTATGAGCAGACTCGCCAGCAGACTTGTGTTGAGATTTGGACCCATCAGTTGACTTGCCAGTTGTCTTGGATGTCTTTTCCTTTGGAGCACTGGTTGACTCTGGTTCTTTTCTAGCTCGTCTTCTCTTGGACCCCCGGTTTGATCCAGCGGAGGGTTCTTCATCTTTATCCTCATCATCTCTGCGTCTTTTAAACGAGACAGTATCACCATAAGTGTCAAGAATGAGCTTGTCACTTTCGTAAGCTTCAACCAATACCTTGTAGAGATTCTTTTGTTCATTAGATTTGTGGATTGACTTATTGCTCTCCATCTTTTCAATGAGAATCTTCTTCAGCTCTAATTCTGATAGATTGGTAGCTATAGCAAAAGATGTCTTGGATTCAGTGGATGAACTAGTCATAACCTCAGCTTCGAGTTGTTCGTTTACTGTCTTCTCAATTCTTGGCAAAATCTTGGAGACTTATGCCTTAACTTGTTCTTTAACTTGGTCCTTGATTATTTTCTTTATGTTGTCATCAAGTTTATTGAGAAAGTCTTCGTTTTTGGCTTGAGATTCATCTCTGAGTCTGTCTGATTGCAACTGAACAACTGTCTTGACGGATTCATTCATCTTGTTTGCAAGGTATGCATCAACAATGCCGGGAATGGAAGAAACTGCTTCAGCAAACTAGTTCATTTGTTTGAACTCAGAGAAGTTGGTTTCCAAAGTTTTAAGTCTATGGTCAAACCCGAATAAAGAGCCAAAGTTTGGAAGATCTTGCAAGGAGGAGCTTGGAATAATTGTTGGTGTGGGAACTGGTGTTTGTTACATATGTGTTGTGAGAGGAGTGGGTGGTGGAGGAAGAGTTGTTGCAAACACAAGAGGTGGCTCAGCAATAGTGGTGACCGAAACATCTATAAGTGAGGTTGCCTTAGTGTTAAATATTAAGTCAATACCTGTATCTGGTCTAGGGTTGAGCATGTTAGAAACGAAGCCAGATGACACAGAAGAACTCTGTTGTTGGCCTTCAGGAATGACTGGAGTAATGATCACATAAGTGTCTTCTGTTACTTGAGTAGTTTGAACATTAGTCGGTTGATCCTCTGTCATTTCAACATCTCGTCCTTCTAGATTGACGTTCATATCCTAGTATAATTCATTCCATTCACCCTCTTCATTGTTTACTTCTTCATCCATCTATTCACCCTTAATGTTCACACCTTGAACTTCTTCATCATCATCATCATCAGTAGATTCAACATGTGAATGTGTTTGAACTCTAGGATCACAGCTTTCTTCTTCTCCTTCTTCTTGCCTTGCTTCATCATTATGAGTTGTAAACTTGGAATGAACAAAATGTTCATCATCATTATCAGATTCAGTCTGTTCATCATCATCATCATCTTCGTCTTTGCCTACATTTGCTTCATCATCATCATCATCATCTTCTTCTTCACTTGACTTCCAAGAGATTTGCTCATCATTAGATTCATAAGTCGGTACATCGGGAACCCCTGGTGTAACACCAATTCCTTCATGTGCACCAGAACCGCTGGGTTGAGAGATGTGAAGTTGTGTTTTGCTTCTTTCAATGGCCAGTTTCATTTGTGTAGCCTCAGTCAATGCTATGTCAGAAAGAGTTTCCAATCCAAGAGCTGGTTACTTTTTCTTTCTAGACTTTGCTACCTTAGCCGTTGCTTTGACTCGTTTACTAGAGGAAGGCTTGGATGCTTCATCAGTCTCTGTCCTGGAAGATTGACGTACATACTTCGGTTTTGGTTGCACCTTTCCAGTAGCAAGATCATGGTAAGTCTTGTACGCTTCAGATTCTTTTAATGCTGGATTGGTTAGATAGTCTGGAAGAATGGCACCGTATCTTTGAACAACTTCATGCTGAGGAATGAATCTCATAGTTGTGAGAATAGGATCATCATTAGCCATGTGCCAATCTACCTTGTTTCGTCTTGGAATGGATTGGTCTTGTGACATGAAGTGATTGCTGATGACTTTTATGAATCTTGGGTAAAACGTGTATTTGTTCTTTGTTGACTCCTTGTTTTCGATCTGAAAAACTAGGTCTTCCCAAAGAAGGTAAACATAGTCAACTTTCTCCTGGTGATACAATCCCCAAAGTATCTGAGCCCTAGAAAGACGAAGTGTGTCAATTCCTGTTACTTTACCACTGAGACACTTGTTGATGATGGTTCCAAAAGTTCTCCAAGGTTGAGGTAACGTATCAACTTTGACATTAGAGAGTAATTTGATGTTGCCAGAGTAGCCAAGTTCTCTCATGAATGTAAGTATATCCTATTCAAATGGAGGATCTACAAACTCCTGTCCAGGAAGTTTTGGACACATCTGAAGCATGTTTCTGAAAGAATCCAGATAAAAGGAATAGCTCTTCTTGTTCATCTTGAATCTGATGTGATGCTTTTAATAGGTGACTGTAGCCCAAAATTCCTGCATGTAGACGGTAGGGACACTTGTAGTGATCAAGAAAGCTGGATAAAAAGGAGTGAGAGAGAGAACATCTAGAGCGACTTGAAAGGTAGGTTCCTTGGGCTTGAATGTTGTGCTCAATCTGTAGTTGCAACTTCCAATCGTAAGATGTAACACCCCCAAAAATATCACAACGCAGCAGAATACCACTTTGAGGTGCTACTTCATAATACACAGCGCTAGATACAAGAGAACGACCTCTAAATGTGTCGTTTGTAAAACAATCTCG
>BQNB010120392.1:3204-14325 GCA_026074375.1 Tanacetum coccineum | reverse complement strand
ATAAATTATTTTGTGTTAAATTTTGTTTTGGTGGGTATTGTTAAGGCTAATGGGTAATAACGTAAAATATTGTAAAAGTTTAGTCGAAACCACGAAGCGAAAACGTACAAAATAAAAATAAAATTACATCATATGGGATACTTTTCTGGAATAACAATTTATGTAGGGCACGAAGACGAATATTAATTCTAAACACGGCTCAAGCTTAGCTAGGAACAAGAAATTTACTAAATCGGGTAAAAAGGTAAAACGCGTAAATTTACTCAAAAGTAAATATAGAATTGAAGTCGAGATTTATTATTGACCTTGAAATACAGAATGTCACAACCTTCCCACCTTAAGGGAGCGTCGTCCCGGTGCTCTATTCGACTTATCTCCATATGGTTTGTGACGATCGTTAGACATTCAAAAAAATCCATATCACATATTACGAGTTGAAAGAAGTTCAAGTAGCTACTTTTACAAAAGCAATGATGATTGCGATTAGAAGAATAAAGACAATGAGTGATTCATACAGACGTATTACTTGTTAAAAGAGATGCATGTCATGTCGGATACGCATTTAGAAATAATCGAATGAACAAATTACGAACCGAAATAAGTCTAAAGACTTATTCGTCTTAAGGTAATAACGATAATGATTAGATGAACGAAGAAAATGAATTATTCGTACAAATGGATTACAAATCGAAATAAGAATTGTTCGTACGAATGCCATACACTTAAGCCTACTCATTTACAAATCATTATTTACATCTAAAAGCGCTCCAATCCATGTAAATAAGACTTAGAAATTTATGGTTCAGCGATTTTTAATTTACTTATTCAAATGAAGAGGCGTCCTAATTCATTTCAATAAGATAATTATAAATTAGCCTACCTAAGCATTGTCGCAACAAAACATGAGATCAAAACCATGTTACGTTGAGAAGGAGTCTCCTTGGCGGCATGATTCTTCAAAATCATAAGAAGTAACGAGAAGAATAATGATACATTAGTCAATCGCGTTCCAAAGGTAAGTGTCAAAAGACGGCACGATCCGAAGTGACAAGTTAAAGTCGTGCTACCATCAACTGGAATACTTCAAAACGATGGATTACAAAACCACATATGCGATTCAAAAGCATAAGAAGAGTGTTCAAACTCGGAGTCGAATGGTATAATAATCAGTAGAATTGACAAACTACGCAGAATTTCAATATCATCATAAGGAAATAAAGTAAAGTCACGAAAAAGTTTGAAGTTAATCGTAAGAGATCATAAAGAAAGTAGCTCATATGTATAGTTATCCTTATTTAATACTAGTATCAATGCTCAAGGGTGTAAATGAGAAATCAGGAAGTACACGATAATTGAAGTGGTCAATATTTATAAAACGGGCCGATATAAGGTAATAGTACGACATTGTAAGATACACGTGAGAGGGCAAAATCATAGCCAAGTGTTAAATACTCATTATCTATGTAAATAGTAGTAGGGATACAAAAGAGAGCTTATAAGGGATCAGAAAGCATGCGCACGCAAATATCGGACAACAGTGAAAGATTCTTTGAATTTTTTGAAAAACGGTTATAGTTTAGGTTTTGAAAACGACCTAGTTCTCTATAACCAGTTCTCTGATACCACTCTATAACACCCCCAAAATTACAAAGCAGCAGAATACCACTTGGGGTGCTACTTCATAGCATAAAGTACAAGTTACAAAAAACGACTCTAAGTGAGACGTTGTGAAAATTCAACCATTCCATAATTTTTATAGAATATCAGAGTTACAACAGGTCCCATTTGAAATGTAATAACATTTTCAAAACATTTGTCGAATGATACTCAAATTATAAAGCCTTCAAAAATATTTATATCCGCGTGACTCGAATGCTCTCAATGCTCAGCTAGCAATATAATAACCTGAGAAAATACATACAAAAATGTCAACAATAATGTTGGTGAATTCATAGGTTTAAGTAAAAGCAGTATTGAAATAATTTAAGTAATATTTTAGTAAGAAAAGTAGCGTTATAATATTTCAAAGTATTTTTCCGAAATCCAAGTAGTGATTCAATAAATCAAGTAATGTTATTGTAATCAAACAGTTTGGTGGACTACAAGAATTAGATGATAGTAGACTACGAAACAAATTCAGTAGTCCAAAACATGTATTATTGCACTAAGCTCATGACCCCAAAACCATAACTAGTGCCCCAGAGAAATATAGGATGCTTGCCAACAACCTAACTGTCCTCACAATGTCAAATGCACCATGGTCAACTTGTGACCAAAAATTCAAGGCGGGGATTGTCAGTCCCAATAGATATATCCATAACACTCGCGCTTGCTACATTAGCAATTAACGGTTCATGATTGGTAGGGACTTAAATGGCAAATGCGGTAACTTGGCAATAATATTCAGGCAATAATCTAGATAACATACAGTTTGAAAAACACTTGTGTCCAAAGCAAAACAAATAATATGTTCAAAACTCACGGTTTATATATATATAGGTATTCAATGGTCTCAAACCATGTAGTAAGCAAATCAAGCTTTAGTAAGGTCATAAGTAATCAACCATGTATTAAAAGTCATGTAGTAAGCAAGTAAAAGCTTTAGTAAAATAGTCATGTAACGCTTAAGTAGTAGAAATCAATAACTTTACTTGGTAAAACGAGCATGTATTCTCACCCCGAAAACAGTTTATGAACTCACCGAGAAGCAATGAAGTAGTAAGTACCGAAGTTAGATCGATAAATGCAAAAGTCAACCAAGAGCTTCAAAACGTCAAGTATGCCTAATTATCACATAGAAAGAATGGTGACTTAGTACGGTAACCCACAACTCACACAATGACAATACGCAAAAGATACAAGAGAATCATTGTGACATGGTATGGCATTTCCTACCCATTTAACCAAGTGAGATTTATCCAAACATCCCTTTAGGACCTGAACTAATTTACCTTCAAGTATAAACCCACTTATACCACTTATTTGCCCATTTTATAAAATATAATTTTTTACCGATTTTTCTAGTCACTTGACAACCTTTGAAGAAATACCAAACAACCTCAAACGCCTTCCATACTCCATTTCTAACAACCTCAATGTGTTAATAACCCTACTGTATTTTCTCTAAATGTTTGACAAGTCTATCTATTTTTCAAAAATTCGACGATTCTAAGTGTCCGGAAAAAGACCTGCTGCAACCACCTAAAAGTTTCACTTGATCAGACCCATTTAGACTTTTCAATAAAATCTAGAAAAATTCCAGAAAATACTGTACATCATGAACTTGCTACAGTAGCAAATTTCATTTATATTAAAAGATCTTTGATATGGCTGCTACTCTCATAAACACAACCCAGAAAACTGTCCCTAAACGCAGATTTGACAATGAATCTCGTAAAATCATTTTGACTAACCTCTGTTCACTCTTAACTCATGAAACCACTTTGGTTGGAAAGTAGACTCTCTGTAGTTATTTTTAGGGTCAAGAAAATCAATAAAAGTGTAACACTCCAAGACCCGTTTATAAGTATTTAATTGCGATAATGCCATAAAATGAGTTTAACTTTGACTTTTATAAGTGTAAAGACGTTACGTGATTGGCTAGTCAACCCGATAGTCAAACCATAAGTCAACATAATGTTATGTAAATGGGTTTAGAAAGTTAATGTGTCACATTTATGAAAGGAATGGACTTAAGGGATTAAAGATGTCAAGTGCTAAATAAGTTATATAAGTTAATGTGGTTAATATTGAAAGGAAGGAACTTGAGGGACCATTATTGCCATTTGATCAAAGATGCAAATAGCTAGTGATAAATGCCAAACTTTCTACACAATTCCACAGAGTGTTGATGTTTTGTCTGTGTCGTACCAAGAAAAAAAGGAGGGAAATCCAAAGTGACTCAAGTGATCATTTAAGTATCAATTGAAGTCTCAAATCAAGAAATAAGCTTAGAAATGGAATAAGAGAATGATGTAACAACAATAGAGAAAATATGCATTAATAATAAGCACATTTTATTTAAATCATTTATAAAATAAGAAATTTATAAATTAAACGGTGATGCTTTTATAAATAAACATCATTAACCAGAATGGTCAATATTTATATAATTGACAATAATTGGCAATACACCAAAAGATAGACATAGGGGATCAAAATTAAGCCAAGTATTATATATAATCATATAATACAATAATATTAATCGGAAAAGTAAACAATGATTCAAGGATTTGCGTGCGCGGATATTGGATAGCGATGAAGGATTCTGTAATTTGAAAATGAAAGAAAATAAAATTTTAAATTTTTTGGATATAGACTAGGTTTTGAAAAATGACCCAGTTCCCTATAACCTTGGCTCTTGATACTAATATGTATCACCCCCAAAATCTTGTAGCATCGGAATGGTAACAATGGGGTACCACATCATAGTACAATAAACAAGACATAGGAAACTACCTCAAAAAGAGACGTTTAAAACAAAGTTTCATTCGATGCCTTGTAAAATAACAGAGTTTCCACATTTGGTCCCACAATTTTAAAAGTGTCATAAACCTTCAACATACATTTGTTCAAACAAAAGCTCCACAATTTCCAAAAGATGACATATGTTTTTTTAAAGTTAAAGGGTGCATCGAATATGAAATAATCAGAATCCCTTCAGCTTGATATCCAACGCAGCTCCCATCCAAACTTCATACCTTAGGACCTGAAATTAAAACATGTTAAAAGTCAACACCATGGTTGAGTGAATTCATAGGTTTATCAATAAATGAGTGGACTACAAGATTTAAGTAATAGTATACTACGAAACAAATTCAGTAGTCCAAAACATGTATTATTGCACTAAGCTCATGACCCCGAAACCTTAACTAGTTTGTGCCCCTAGGAAAATACAGGATGCTTGCTAACAACCTATCTGTCCTCACAATGTTAAATGCACCATGGTCAACTTGTGACCAGAAATTCAAGGTGGAGATTGTCAGTCCTGATAGATCTATCCATAACACTCGCGCTTACTACATTAGCAATTAACGGTTCATGATTGGTAGGGACTTAAATGGTAATGCGGTAACTTAGGCAATAATCTGGATAGCATACAATTTAAAACACTTGTGTCCAAAAGTAAAACAAGCATGTAATTTCACCATGTAGATTTTGCAAACAATTTGGTAGTAAAAAGGGGGGCTATGAACTCACCGAATGCAAAAGTACAAGATAAGGGAATCAACACAAGCAACGACGACGCCGACGTCTCAACCATGGCCTATATTAGTGGTGCGCTATTAGAAGTATATAAATTATGGAGAAAAATGCATAATTTGCATAAATACATACAAGTATATGTTTTCTACATATGTAAAATTTTATACCATATAATCCATGTGCATCTCTCGAATCACTTATCTCTACATCTTAAGTGTTGTTCCTTAACCCATATTTATATCCCGCCATTTATCCGAAAGGTTTCCATATGACTTATTAGTTACAAGTTTGCCATCGCTACAATTTTAAAAGTCTAAACGATCTCAACCTTATCTAATGATCATTCTTAAATTTTTTTACCAAATTTGACTTTTTAAAATATATGTTTTTCCTAAGTTTGACTTATCAAAAACGATCCGCCAAAATGCGTTATTAAATATGAGGTATACTAGCGTTTGACATAACATGACATTTCGGACAACTTTTCAGTTATACCCGAAACTCAAACCTCGACCGAACATGACGAAAATACTCTTACAAAATTCTGTACAAACCATATTTTTCTTAAAATAATGTAGTATCTATTTCTAAGCTTTTTGACCCGTTAATATGCGTTTTTAGACTTAGATATCTTTGCGGAAAGGTAAAACGGCATTTTAAACAACTTTTTAGTTTTACTCGAGACCCAACACTCAACAGAAAATAACGAAAATGCCCCTGCAAGTTTCTGCATAAAACTAATTTTTTTACCAAGTGCTGATTGGAAATATTACCATTTTGCCTAACTTCTAATGGCCGCTAAAACTTCATTTTTGAGAGTTAAAAGTCGTGTCATATATCGAAACGTTATATGGACGTCCTCTATCATAATTCCTAGGCCATATTTAATTTTAACAATTTTGAATCGCCAAAACTCGACTCGCTAATTTTATGCCCTATACGGGTAGCTTTAAACCCCTTCAAAACTCTAATTTTTTTGTATCACTAACATCGCCAACACTCTTAAACTAGTCTAACCCCAGTCACTAATCATCTCAAACCAACAACATACCTCAAAATACCACATGCACAATGATCCATGGATTCCCAATATAAAATTAAACACATGCAATGAATATACAAATTAAAGATCAAGAATGCAAGAGAAATACTCACATTAGTGTAGGATCAAAGTAAAATTATCAACACAGAACCATTTTGTCTTGATTAAACCAAAAATCAAAGAAATCTTCAAAAATCAAAATCTTGAGAAAAGTCTTACATGTTGATTAAACCTTGAAAATAATTGTGAGGATTAGTATAGTATTGATGTAGGAATATTAGGTAGTGTTTAATGAATTTTTGGTGATGGTTGTGGTGGTTTTGGGTTGGTTCGTCGACACATGAGCAAGAAAAGGGAAAGACAGTATATTTTTTCTTACTGGGTTTTTAGGAAAAGAATTATGATGGGTTGAAGGTTCTATTTACAGGGCCTTAAGTGTATAATATCTTTTGTAAATTTTTTTTTTATTAAGGAGTTTTTGTTTGGTTATGGTGGCCGACCACCATGGGCTTAGCCCATGGTTTTATATATTATTTTTTTTGACAATTTATACAATTTTAAGTTGGGCTTGAACATTCATTTAAATGTTAAAAGTGTAAAAATATTAGTTTTGATACGGTTTCGGTAAGGCGCGAAGTAAAAACTCGATATGGTAAAAATAAAGTTTATAAAACTTAATGGTGAAAAATAAAAATATTTTACTATAATAGACACGCAGATGAAAGAAAGTTGAAAATACGACTTAAACTTAGGTAGGATCACGAAACTAGTCGAATTGGGTAAAAGTAAAAGAAGAAATAAATTTTACTTAACGGTAAAAAAATAAGAATAAATTATAATAAATTTATTTACCTGAATATACGAATTCTCATAGAGCCTTTTGAACTTTTTGTAGCTAATACTTAGACGTAAACTTAAGGACATAAATAAACCAAAAAGGTTTAGTATTGAAGGAGTTATGACTAAAACAATGATGCGTATAATTGTTTAAATTAATTTTCAAGTTTTAAATTTATAAAACTCGTCTACCTGTGGTCTACGGTGCACTAACGGGCAGAGAACCCTGATAGCCCTAAAATGTGAGCGTCATTTATGGAATTATAATTAGTTATTAGTTTACATACACGCAAGGACTAGAAGTGTCAAATCTAATAAGTTAGGCGTGTAAGGGACTATATATATCCCCTCCTTACTTCTAAGGAGGGGTGAGGTCTTTCATAAGGTGCATTAGGTTTTTCTCTATCAATCTAATATACCATATTTCCTCCATCTACTTTGTCTCTCTAAGTCTTTCACCACCACCATGGTGGTGGTCGGCTGGTTTTCCGGTCGGCCACCCGATACCATAATAACATCAACATGATACGATTAATGATCTAACAATTGGTATTAAGAGCTAGTCTATTAGGTTGATTGTTTTTGTAGTGTTTATGGTATTTTTTTCAGTTTCGTATGTACTTTCTGTCCAAAAGTCCATGTTTTTTGGTCTTTATATATGGTCCGAATCTGTCATATTATTTTGGTGTGGTTTATCGTCCAAATACATATCCTTTATAGTCTCAAAAATGTCCAAACGTCCAAAAACACATTCATGGGTTTCGTATTCTTTTCATAAAGCGGTTTCAAAAAAGTTTCGATTTTGGTTACGAAAATCGACTTACGGTAAAAGCTTGTAACAATCTTTTTTCTAGTCAAACCTCATAATCAGAGTTTTTATACTCTTTTAACTCCTTTTTTGGGTTTCGGAAATTAACAGTTGTATCACAACTTTTAAGGGATATACGAAAGTGTTCTACGAAAGTGATTTATGAAAGTTGTTGTGGAGTCTGTTAAGACCCCTTAGATCATTATTAAGACTCATCTAGGATATAGTAACAATGATTAATAAACTTGCATAGCGGAATAATAACACAGAAATCAGAGTTACTTCAAGGTTTTCTTTATTCACTATATCCCCAAGATCAAATGATCCTTGAGGCTAAACTAACTAATACATAGACGTCTACAACACATCTACTAACTATCTAACTATGGTGTACACTCACACACCTTTTTCTATTCGACTCTCATCAGTCGACTTTTTCTATATATTAAACCACACGTCTATACCCTTTATATAGAGGGTTTACAGGAAAAACCTAAAGTATTAAGAAAACATAATAACTGATATTCAATGCATATCTTTGACTTTTAATGCATATCTACTGCATTTAAATATTCTAAATATGTAGAATACCAAAGTGTCATATTAATCCCGTGTTGTTTCATTCGTCTTCATATAAGCACATGTAGTTTTGTAATCATCAAATCTATAGACCCAACAATCTTCCCCTATTTGATATTACAAAACAATCTTCATGAATGAAACAATCTTCATGAATGAAACAATCTTCAATGCTTCCCTTTGACTTAAGATCTCCTTGAACATGCCACTACACATAATAAGCTGCAAATCGATAAACAGTAATCTTCTTCCCCTTTTTGTAATCATCTAATATGGGTCTTCTGTAGATATGCAACTTGGATCATAACAGCTACCAACCATATATCACAACTACTAATCCACCCTTTCAATGACTCAAAGTACCCGCCATGATGTATAATAAGAAAAATGACTCTGAGTAGTAGAAACACATACTAGCAGTAGTAATAAATGACTAGCAGTAGTAACGAAAAACTTCCCCTCAAGTGGTGCATGTAGATGGTTAAACATTTAATCAATAAACTTCCCCTGAAACCAATATGTTTACCATCTCTTGAATCTCGAACTCTGTAGGCTCTATGTAGTGATCACTGATGAAGAAAACTGAGTATAACAAATTTGATGAAGAAGTAGAATCTCCCAAACTTGTGTCTTATGTCTTGCACTATCCACGTGACGTCGAACTCATACTACAGGGAAAAGTATAAGTAGACTGCAACCTCTTGACAAAATCCCCATTTATCCTATAAAATGAGACACTGAGCATAATAGCGTAACTCCTTTAAGTGATAGCGAATGTGAGCATTGAGCATCATAAGAAAAATCACACATTGCTAGATTCTTCAAGTCTTCGTCACCATCTATTAAGCACGAACAAGTTATCTTCAAACGTTATAAGTCGTTTAAGATATAATAAGAACACGCATCTGTGAAACTCAACTACAACATCAAATAAGCAATATTCAATTGTCTTCGTAATCACCTCTTCAATAAATCCAAAACAAGCCTTTTCAACCAATAAGAATTGTTGGGAATAAATCTTCAATGGACTTAATACTGCCAATAGTACTAATGGAGTTAGTATGCCAGTACAAACTTAGTACTGCCAGCATTAGTTACTACTGCTAGACAAAAGAGTTAATACTGCTGATATTTAAAGCTGCTGAGCTGAAGATAAGAATGCATGGAGAGTATTTCGGGATGTTTAGTTTTGAATTGTAACTGATCCAAAAAGATAGGCAGATATATTTGTAAAGGGCTCCTTGTATTTCTATAAAAGGAGATCCTAAGAGTAGTGTAAAGTAGAACTTTTAGAGATACATTTAGAGAAAATTTGTAATAGCTTCAAGGTTTGTAACCCCAGTACTTCAAGAGTACTCGTATTATTTAATAATATTGAAGCAGTGAGTTTTGTGTTTATTGTTTGTTTGTGGTCATTATTGTTCCATTAATAAACTTCTCTAGAGTATCAAAGTGTAGATTCCGCATACACTTTGGTATACATACAAAGTCTCAATCTTTGTTATTTTGGATTCTTCCAAGGTAACAAACTCTTTATATCATAAAGAATCGATCAAGGCGTGGGATCAACAAGTGGTATCAGAGCCTGTGCTTTGAGAAACTTTGATCTAGGGAAAATGGAGTTAGAAAATTCTCAGAACAATGCGTTGGCAAAGCTTCCCATGCTCAAACTAGGAGAGTATGAGATGTGGGAAATCAGAATCAAGCAGTACTTTCAGATCCAAGATTATGCATTATGGGAGGTAATAGAAAATGGGAATTCTTGGGTACCTATTCCTGTTACAACACCAGAATCAGGTCCATCAACAGCATTGAAGATGACTGTGCCCTCTACTACTGAAGAAAAGATTTGCAAGAAGAATGATGTCAAAGCCAGAAGTCTTCTCCTCATGGCACTCCCAAATGAACATCAGCTTACCTTTAACCAGTATGCTGATGCTCAATCTATGTTTATTGCTATTAAAGCTCGCTTTGGAGGAAATGATGCTACAAAGAAGACACAAAAGGCCTTACTGAAGCAACAGTATGAAAACTTTAATGCTACAAGCTCAGAATCTTTGGACTCTATCTTTAACAGGCTTCAAAAGCTTGTTAGTAGATTGGCAATTCTTGGTGTAGATACTCCTACAGAAGATCTAAATGTTAAGTTTTTGAGAAGCTTACCTTCAGAATGGGATACACATGTGGTAGTCTGGATGAACAAACCCGACTTTGAAACTATGGGTTTGGATGATTTGTACAACAATTTTAAAATTGTTGAACAAAAGGTTAAGAGAACTGTTGCTGTTAATAATGATGATAAGAACTTGGCATTTCTAACCACTTCCAGTCCAAGCAGTACTAAGTGAAGGACAGAAACTCGACACAACAACAAAACCAAAATTACACAAGGGAACGTTTGGTACGACTGAATCGTAAAGAATGAAATCGAAAAATAGAATGGAATTACATGTAAATGGAATAACCTCAAAGAAACAAAAAATATGACATTGTTTGGTAGAAGTATGGAATCGAGGAGTTGAATGGGTTGAAATTTTATTTCTTTTGTTTGGTGTAAATAGATAATCAAAAGAGTCAAATGAATATTTACTTGATTACGTATTTTTGCTTCTTAACCTTCGATTATCATGATGATATTTTTGTTAACTTT
>BQNB010120391.1:0-20642 GCA_026074375.1 Tanacetum coccineum | reverse complement strand
GGTGATAGATGTTGCTTCTTGTGATGAATATGCATGTTAGGTCTTAAAAAACAAGCTTTTGTCTGTATCGTTGTTGATATGTCTAGGAAAACATGATTGTGTAGAAAGGATACCATTAAAGGATACCATTAGGTAACAATCTTCATACTACCTTGCCCCTAAATATGGTTGATCCACTCTTAATATATTTCAAATTCATTTAATATACTCTTGGAGGCCGGGTAATAGTCTTCATACTACCTTACTTTGTGTTTTGCCTCAACGGAATATTAAATAGATGGCGGGTTCGTGTAATTCGTTCATGAATTAGGAAATAGTTACATAGATCATCACAAGTGTGACAAAGCAACACTAGGAGAAGCAATCTAGGGATTAATACATGATTAAATGAACACAATCTTTTATTATATTGTTATCACCAGTAGCTTAGTTTATTATTTAGTTTAATAGCTAAAACCAAACCAATCTCTCAAACCATATGATTTACTACTTTCTAAATAAATATAAAAACACAAAAATAATCTTCTCTCAACCCTTAGAATTTTGTTAGACCGTGATCAAGCCTTCCCAACCTATTCCCTTAGAAACAATAACAACCCTCGAGTCTTGCCTATACTACTAATACAACAGTTAGATACTCTGCCTAGAGAGTTGTAAAACTTCTTGTAGAAGTCCCTTACGACAACCGCATCAGAAGTCTTAGGATGTTGCTTTCTAGAAAGAAGTAACTAATGATGAGATAGATTCCATCATGCGTAACAACACTTGGGTGTTGGTTGATCTACCTCTGGTTTGCAAAACTCTTGGTTGCAAATGGATCTTTAAAATAAAACTAAAGGAAGATGGAATTGTTGAAAAGTTCAAGACAAGAATGGTCATTCAGGGCTTTAGATAAAAGTCAAGGATAGACTATTTTGATACTTATGCTCTAATGGCACGTATCAGTACCATAATACTACTAATTGCTTTGACATCAATTCACAATCTGCTTATTCATCAGATGGATGTGAAGACAACATTCTTGAATGATGAATTAGATGAGGAGATCTATATGAACCAACCTCAGGGTTTTATCATGCTTGGCAATGAAAATAAGGTGTGTAAACTTATTAAGTCCTTATATGACTGAAGCAGTCACCTAAGCAATGTCATCAAAAGTTTGATGAAGTGATTTTGTCTAATGGTTATTTACTTAACCAAGCTAAAAATGTGTATATAGCAAATTTGATGAATCTGGTAAAGGAGTCATCATTTGTCTATATGTTGATGATATGCTGATCTTTGGCACTGACCAAGTTCAGGTTAACCTGACAAATGAATTCCTATAATCAAGGTTCCCCATAAAGGACATAGGGAGGCTAATGGAATAGCAAATTCTTAGTCTTATTATATTGAGAAGGTACTGAAGAAATTCAATTACTTTGATTGTACTCTAATGAGTACTCCTATGGATACAAGTGAGAAGCTGATGCCTAATAATGGTCAGTCTGTATCTCAACTTGAGTATTCTAGGGTGATTGGCTGCCGGATGTATGCCATGACTTGTACAAGGCCTAATATTACTTTTGTAGTGGGTAAACTGAGTAGGTACACTAGTAAACCTAGTACTTATCACTCACAAGCAATTCAAAGAGTACTGAAATATTTGAATAAAACTATGGATTATAGTTTGACATATACTGGTTATCCTTCAGTCTTAGAAGGATACACTGATGCAAGCTGGATCAGCAATACAAAAGATAATTCGTCTACCAGTGGCTGGGTATTCCTTCTTGGTGAAGGTGCAATTTTATAGGCATCTGATGTGACGTTGTGCATAGGTATTATTTATTATTAAGTTTTAGTATTTATATTTTGCCGACTTTACCTAAAAACAACACTAACGGGCAGTGTACCCGATTAAATGTAGGTTAGTTGGTAAGTAGGGTGTCGATCACTAAGAGCGAGTGTTAATACTTAAGTCTACCAGTATTTTAGTTATCTAAGTTAGTCCTAATTTATTCAATGTTATACCTAAGTTAAACCTAAAACTAACGCAGAAAGGGGGGTTTTCAGCCTGAGAGACTAGCACGAGTTTTGGTTTACCTAGACTTTTGGGCGATTAACACACACAAGCTGATATTTAGAAGATAGAGAAGTGGTCAAACCTATTGTAAGGAAAACGTATTAACCATATTTAATCTAATAAAACACAGGTTTTAGTTTATAAGTGCAATGATTGTCTTATCTCATTGTTGATATATCATTCTTAGATTTAGGCATTACTTCTTCGTAAAACATAGACATGGCTATTCTATCACAATTAACCACATATGCATAAAGCAATCGCGGTTGATTATAATCTATCTTAGAAAACAATAATGGTGATCTTATTAAATCCTAGCTCATCGAGACTTTACTAAATTACTGCTTAACAACTTTGTATATACTTGTAGTCCACTGTCCAGATCTTTACCTAAGGAATCAGAACGTTATTTGTTGATCTTAGGTCACCTGCTAGTCCAACTTGTTCACTAAACCAAAGGTAAAGACATGTTAATATTTGTGATCCTATTACTTTAGATATATAAATTGCAATATGGAGGGCTATCCCGACATCTAGTCCACTTGGTCTATTTTCTAGATCCAGTTGAATGATAGGTCGAATAATTAAGCACATAAACGAGTATAAATTGATAAACATAAAACAACACACAACTTATAAGCTGCAATCGAGATAAACATAAACCAAACATTAAATTATCATAAACATGGCTAATACCTAAAGGTATTAGCCAATAACCATTGTAACGAATACAAATGTCATAGACGGGCGATTAAGGTAAACTAACCAAGTTAATAAATGATACCAAAAACTAAACGCGTGTTTAGAGTATAAGAATTTACAAGGGTTTTCCTATGGATTGGATAGCATTGTGAGACCTTCTTGGCTTTTCTTCTCTTCTTCTCAGTCTTCGGTATATTTTTTCACACTAAAATTCGTCTTTAGGGTTTGGTATATATAGCCTCTAGAATTAAGTCGACTAGAATTATATCGATACGCCATATTGAAGGAGTTCAATACCGCGTATTGGAGTTTTCTTGGAGTGGGGACCACGATTATAATATTCTAGAATATTCTAATACTTGATCTTTGATACGGTGTATATGATCTTCTGTATACGGCGTATTGGTCTTTATGTCTTCGTGGTTTCTTGTGATGTTTAGGCTCTAATACGCTGTATCTTCCTTGATGGATACAGCGTATTGGTTGCCAGAGCAACAAATTCTTGATTTCTTCGTTTAAGCTCCAAAATGCGCGTTTTTAGTTAAACTTTACTAATTGCTCCATATTTACTACAAATAACAAATATAAGCAATTAAGTACCAATTCATGCATACAATAATATAGAACGAGCAATTAATTTAGCAGGGATAAATGATGCTATAAAAGTGATGTTATTTGATGTCATCAAATATCCCCTCACTTGAATCCTACTTGTCCTCATGTAGAGTTTAGAAAACTTGTGAAAATGTATCCCAAACTAAGGTTTAAGATTTTTTCCTTAAAGTAACTTTTTTTTAATTACTAGCACACAACCAAACACCTCACGAAATAGGAAAATAAAAACACTCAAATCACTCAACTAATCTATGTGGTAACATTTAAGTAATTCGCTCAATTGCTCGATCGTGATGAGTATTCTATCATAAGCTTGGCAAGGATACACATCTCCACCACTAAAGCTAAGGAGTGACAAGTCTAAAAAGGTAAACCGGGTTAAGGTTTAAGGGTTGATCATTCTTGCTAATCTCTATCGATACTAATATTCTAGAAAAGGTGACAAAATGAAAATTGCACACCCAAATCCATGACCGCGACACTTCCAATTGCTCATATCTGAACTCGAATAAGCTAGAGAATAAGACTAATAATCTTCACCAATAGTAGTAAACCAACAAGGCCGACAAAATCATATATACACATCCATAACGATGGAATAGACATACATGGTTGCTCAAATTCTTATTCGAGTAAAACCAAAGGTTAGGATGAAGAATGATCTAGGGTATGGATCATCTAATTTTGTACCAACAGTAATACACCAACAAAGCGGACAAAATCACACATACACATACATAACGATGGAATTGATACATGTGATTGCTCGCATCCTCATTCGAGCAATACCAAAGATTACAATTAGGTATGGGAAAATATAGATTAAGTCCAAATAGATAAGGAATAGTGTTGCTAGTTACTTTCCTGACCTTACCCACGAAAAAGACACAAATTTTACAACTCATGCTTTTCATGAAAACAATGTTAGTTGGTGTTCCGGTAACATCCAACTCTCAATAATCTATAATATACATACTATACAACATTAGTGGCGATATCTACTACTTTATACATGAAAATACAAAGTTGGTTTATAATTGCAACCAACTAGAAACAATATACAACAAAACTTTACATCGTTGGTTTATAACACGTACCAACAAATAATCGATCATCATAAATAACAAAATCGGTTAAGCTTAGACGAACCGATTATCTCACAAATCTCACTTTGTTTCTCTCTCAATCTTTTTTGTATTTTTCTGTTTTGTTAATACAAATATTCACGTAAAAACGATATTTATATAATGATCTTCATGTTTTGATAATAACAAATATAATGTCATACTACGTAAAAGTTTACGTAAACAAGTTATTTATTCAAAAGTTTACTTGACGACGACAAATCACTTAAGGTATGAATATGGCATTATTAAACGTAGTTAATGATCAAAGAAAAATATTATCATTTGCATAAACCTTTTCTAATCAAATGATTTAAGTTAACACATGATTAATTATAATCTAGTTATATTAATCATGTAAAACAAAATAAGATTAACCATAAGTAGAAACAATCTTTCCAAATCTTCCCAAATCTAGAAAATCTTTCCTTATTGGTGATAAGAAATATTTTGTTCTAGAAGAATCTAATAAACTAGGTTTATTAAGTACAAAACAATATTTTTTATAGATTTGGGGTTAATCACAAAATGACAAATCCTATCCCAGCTCCACCCATAGATCCACCTAATACATGGGACAGATCCATCATATGGTGGATCCGTGAGTCATACGGACCAGTTGTCTAGGACAGATTTGAATTTCAAAAGATTGCCTATAAATAGTAACCTTAAGCTTTCATTTTGAATAACTCTTGACACATATTTTTCACATATATCTTTTATCTTTTATATTTTTTTATCATTATACTTGTTACATAATCCATTACAAGTGATCAACTCATTCCACTCTTTAGTGAAAACACTTATGAAGACCATCAAGCTTCAAGTGTTAAATAGTAGTTGTGTCATCACGTTGTGATAATATTCATCTTGTGTCTCTTGTATTGTGTGTATTGTGTGGTACATATGTGTATGATAGGTTGTATTTAGGACCTCCTACATTCATAGTGCTGTTAGATCTCCTCCGTCCTCCCGTACTCACCTCGAAGTAGTCTCCCTCCTGCTCTTCTTCGCCTCTCCCACGGCTACAAAAAAAAGTGTAAGCGACGTGTATGGTTTTCTCCACCTAAAGGGAGCTTGTTGACTAAGAAGATAACTCTCCAAGCACCCCCTATTTGGGTCTTGGGAGTAGGAGTAGTCGAAGAGGTGCTTCCGTATGCCGAACACTAGAAATCATTGTGTATCGGTTTATCTTGCTTATCTTTACTTGTTTATATTTCGTAGATTAGTTTACTTACTTATTGGCATTGCTATTTCCTTTTATACACTTGCGTATATCTCTTGAGTTCACATAAGTCGACAATCTAAGTTTTATTTTAAAACGGTAAAAACTATTCAACCCCCCTTCTAGTTTCCACATTTGGGTCTCAGAAGCCAAGTCACCCCAAGATCTATAATGTTTTATTCATTAAAGCTTGAATTAGATATATGGATATTCAGATAATATCTAGAAGGGCAAATCTATGCAAAGACCCATTCTTTTGAAAGTGATCATTTTATCTATTGAAAATAGATTTGAAACTTATGTGAAAGCAAAAGATTTAGATCTTTGGCATATTATCTTGAATGGTGATTTTCCACCGGTTGCTAGAAACAAAGAAACCCAAGTTTTAGAAATGGTTCTTTTGATGCACCATGATTTCTTTAAAAGAACTTTCTAAAATAATGAAGCTAAAATGGTTCTTTATAATGCTTTACCTAAAAAGGAATCGAAAGAATTTTTATGAGCGCTTCTCTCGGACTGATCTCTCGCTCGAGAGAGAGGAATCATTCGCTCTCAATCACACATCACTGGTAATAGCCAAGTAAAGGATAATAAAATTGATCTTCTTGTTCAACAATATGAACAATTTACTATCCTTGAAGAAGAATCTATTGATAGCGGTTTTGCTAGATTTAACACTATTATTACTAGTCTTAAAGCTCTTGATGGACCTGGCGTTCTCTCTAGCAAGAACTATGTCCCCTAGGAAGTTTTTAGGTCTACACCTAATGGAGAAAAAGTCACGGCGATTGGAAGAATCGAAAGATTTGTCATCACTAGCTCTAGACGAGCTTATCGGCAATCTAAAATTACTTGAAGTAGTCATGGAAAAGGATTCTGAAATTTATAGAGGCAAAAAGGAAAGAGTTAAGTCTATTGCTTGAAGTAGAAAGAGGTCTAGTGTTGATGAAACTTTGACATCCGAAGCGATGACGATGAATATGATATGGACGGAAGGTAACTTAAAAGTTCTTTAGAAAAAAGGGTAAATTTGTTAGGCAACCAAGAGAAGAAAAGAAGTCATTCCGACAAAGATATGAGAAGAAAAGGAAATAGTGACCAAAAATGTTTTAGATGTGGTGATCCAAACCATCTCATTGGCGATTTTCCAAAACCAACTCGCAACAAAGATCAAAAGGCCTTCATTAGAGGTTCTTAGAGTGATAGCGAAAATGACACCGAAGACAAAACCAACGATAAAACTTGTCTCATGGCTCATTGGTTAATTGATGGTAACTCTTTAACTCTTCCTATTATAGTACCAATGCATCTCTCTTGATAATGATGTATGCAAATAGAATACGTAGGTTACTGTGGATATTAGCTTAAATCATTAACAAGAATAAAATTTTGAAAACTAAAAGAGATCTTTTAGAAAAAGAAATTTTAGAATTGAACGAGAAAATTAAGAAACTTGAGAGAAGTAAAGAAATTGAGATTGCGTGTAAGTCATGTGAGGAACTTAAATCGAAAAACGCCAAACTTAAAGAAACTCAAGTTAAATTTGTTAAATTTGATAAAAGCGCTAATTCACTTAGAGAAATGTTAAATAATCAAAAGTCACCTAGTTGTAAAATAGGTCTAGGATTTGATGATAGTAAAGCGTCAACAAGCGGAACTAAAAACATGAGTTTCGTTGGATCGTCCGCTGAAAAGGCGACAGACGGATCCACCATAAAGGTGCACGGATCCACCTTACCTGGATCCGTGAGTCGCACCTATGGCGAAAAAGGGACATAACACGTTTTTAGTCCACCTATGTCTTCTAGATCGGATTTTGTTATTACTAGGAAGAAACTAATACATAATAGCATTGATGAGTCAAGAAAGTCTTTAAAACCATACTAAAAGCGGTATAGGTTATGTCAAACGGAGTCTAGACGAAAACACTCTACTTAGAAGAACATTTCCTTCTAACCAAGATTCAACACACTCAATCTAGGATAAACTCTAGTCAACAATTCATCAAAACTTTTACCCTATGAATTAGAACAAACAACAAAATCAAGACTTCGCACATATGGGAAATTGTATCCAATTCAATATCTTAATAAATTGCAAAATGCAAGGGATGTACAACACTAATATTTTCGGACCCATAAGATATTGGGGACCAAACACTTGAATTTGTTTTTGTTGAAATAGGTATGCTTGAGAACATGCTTGGGTACCGGATGACGTAGTCAAAAGATAGTGGTGCTCCAAACATATGACCGGTAACAAGAGTTATTCTTACCATACAAAGCTTACTCGCGAGGTATGTTGTTATTGGAAGTAACCTAAAAGGGAAACAGAATATAGGCTAGGTATAATCTATAATGACTCTCTCACTATATCTAATGTAGAACACGTAAATAACTTAGCTTTTAACTTACTTAGTGTCGGTCAAATTTGTGACAATAAGTATCAAGTCTTATTCACAGAATAAGGTAGTGAAATAATTAAAGATGGTAAAATCATAGGAAACGGGATTAGGAAAAATGGTTTATACGTAATGAAATTAGGGAATAAGCCTCAAGACAAATTATGTCTCGCCACAGTAGTGGATAATTCTACCTTATGGCATAGAAGACTTGGTTATGCAAATATGTGTTTAATTCAATCTTTGTCATCCAAAGGATTAGTTAGAAACTTACCTAAGCTAAAGTACGATAAACATTTTTGGATGGCTTGTTCTTTCCTTCGCGGACCTGCACCAGCCGGGATCATGAAGTCATAAAGCTAAAAATATGGTTTCCACTAAAAGATGTTTAGAATAATTACATATGGGACTTATTGGTCCACCAGAATTAAAACTACGGAGGTAATCTATAACCTTTGTTGTGTAGATGATTATTTTAGGTAATATGTGGTATCCCTATAATGGACTCCATAGATCGTTATAGGAATCATCTAGGGTATGATAAAGGATTGTAACTCGCAGCGAATAAAAAGAACACAATCATGTAACTAATAAGGTTTTCTTTATTAAACATTAATAAAGAAACTAACTACTAACTACTACACACGCTTTCTATGCGTTTTTAGACTCTCATTGGAGAGACTATCTATGAATGGATTCCTGTAACCTAGACGCCTACCCTCTTTATATACTAAAGGGAGGTTACAAGAAACCCTAGCTTACTAATAAAGCTAACTAACTATTACACAATGGGTCCTTATTGTTTCAAAAGAAAACATAATACAATTAGGAAACTAATTAATTAACATTAATCATCACATAATGTTTGCTATCTATATCTCAACATTAATGTTGATTTTGTAAGTCTCAATCACACATTAATCTTGATCTTGTTCTTTTTAGCATATCTTTTTTCTTTTGGTTCTTCTTTCTTCATTTTTGTTTATGGGTTTTGTAATCATCAAATCTGTAATTCCTAACAATCTTCCCCTATTTGATATTACAAAACAATCTGCATGAAGAAACAATTCTAAAACATGTCATCACAATAATAAGTTGCATCATATGAATCTTTTTCCCCTTTTGTAATCATCTTTAATAGGGGTCTTGTGCAACTCGTAACGCTTCCCACCCCCTCAATGTTATCCCCTCCCCGCCCCACCCCCCCCCCCCCCCCCCCCCCCCCCCCCCACCCACCCCCCCCCCCCCCCCCTCCCCCCCCCCCCCCCCCCCCCCTAAAAAATAAAACAATATATTAAATATATTTACTATGGTAAGTATATGAACCAATAGCTTCCCTTAAAAAGTATATAACCATCTCTTGATTCTTTGAACTCGTAGCATAGATCAATCTCCTTCAGTGCGAAAAGACAATGCTTATTAACAATTATCATGTGTAATAAAAGGTCTTTGGTTAATTCTTTTACTTAATATATGCATGGCGATCACATGCAATGAGCCGATAGTCTTAGTGGCTGTCAGAACGGATCAACCAGAAACCTCAATGGCTTATGATTATTCTTTTTCTCATAATCATATCATGAAACTGTATGGTATCTATGCCCCCCAAAATATTTGTAAAGAGCGTGTAACTTTTCCATATCAAGAATTATAGGCATAAACTGAACCTCCAAAAAGGAACCAGACACATCCTTATTTTTCACGACCGAAGGGCGTCTGTGGACTTAATACTAGCCGAAGAAACCGTAAGCAGGGACAGCAGGAACACAAAGCTACCAGCAGAAACTACCAGCAGGAACCAATAAACTACAGCAGGAAAACCATACTCGCTTTACGTAGATTTAAGAAAAAGCTTAGCAGTAGGAACATCCAAACCTCTATAATCGTTCAAAGACATTACGAACCCAAAAGATGTATAAGGGTTATTGCTGATCTGCTTGTGTACCTGCTGTAAACCAATCCATATGCTTCGAGGTTAGGGTTTGAGAAGAAACTCTGTTGCCTTCACTTCTGCCTGACTGCTGCCATCTTTAAACGAATTAAGGTTTCCTTAAGAACCCTAATTGGCAAATATGCCTTTTGATAAAACAAAATAAAATTATACACGAAAACCTTATTAACCCTAGATCAAGAGCCACAAGGCTCTGATACCAATTGTGGAATTTTATAATGACTCCATAGATCGTTATTAGGACTCATCTAGGGTATGATAACAATGATTGTAACACGCAGCGGAATATAAAGAACCAGAATCATGTTACTAATAAGTTTTCTTTATTCAAACATTGATAAGAAACTAATAACTAACTACTACACACGCTTTCTATGCGTTTAGACTCTCATTGGAGAGACTACCTATGAATGGATTCTTGTAACCTAGACGCCTACCCTCTTTATATAATACATGGAGGTTACAAGAAACCCTAGCTTACTAATAAAGCTAACTAACTATTACATAATGGGTCCTTATTGTTTCAAAAGAAAACATAATACAATTAGGAAACTAATTAATTAACATTAATCATCACATTAAAGTTTGACTAATATATATCGTCATCATTAATGTTGATTTGTAACATTCTCAATCAACATTTTCTTGATCTAGTTTCCTTCTTTTATGCATATCTTATTTCCTTTTGTTTCTTCTTTCTTCATTTCTGTTTATGGGTTTTGTAATCATCAAATCTGTAATTCCTAACAGTATACATGGACTAGATTTCTAAAGACTAAAAATGAAGCTTTGACAATTTGAAATATTAGTATTAACTGGAATATACCTTAACACTCACACCGGTAAGACCTATGTCAGTTTCACTCTCTCATAGTCTCTCCTAGTAACCCCATGAGAACGTCGCCCTACCCCCCTGCCTAGGTCAGGCCAGATGAGTAATGAGAGAATTCAAGACTGTGTTCTCAGTAGTTAGTAGATGTACTTCTGTGACTGCGCGCCTTCGCAGTGATCTCTATACCCGCCCATCCCAATTAAGTTCCATTATGTATATTTGCACCATCCATGCTATCTTGCCCGCTCAATAATCCTGTGATATCTGCGCGGATAGCCTGCTGCCTACGACATCAAGAGATGAAGCCTAAGAGTGAACACGACCTACTCCCCGCACCTCTTGTATAAGCCCACTCGAAGCCATAATGCTCGAGAGCATTACATGCAATGTAATCGACTATAGCTTCATCACTCTACTAGTATAAAGTTTATTCGTAGAAGATGATAGGATTTGTCAGATGACCTAACGTACATACTAGAGAAACTAGCAGTTTTACTATTAGTCCACTCGTCATGTGGTTGTGAGTATTCGAATGCTCGCATGCAATTATCTTAGAGATATAAAGTCTCGCCTCTCTTGTAATGAAATATTTAGAGGTAGGAAACCTTCTTTAGAATATTTTAAAGTATTTGGAAGCAAGTGCTTCATTTTGAATACTAAAGACTATCTAACCAATGTCCTTTGACCCAAAGTCATTCGAATGTGTTTTTTCTAGGGTATCTCCCAAAATTAGTACATGCTTATGTAGTATAAAATAAACTTTACAATGAAGTCGAAGAATCACTCAACGTGATATTCGACGAAAGTCGTCCTCCTACCAAATTATCACCATTGGGTGATGATGATGTTGGTGAAGAAGAAGCCATTTAGAAGATTACCAAAATAATAAATACTAAATTATTAAGAAGATGGTAATAAAAGTTGAATTGACGAAATTTATTAACATTAAGGAGTCCAAGAATCATCCACTAGATCAAGTCATAGGAAATCTTAATCAAAGAACTTTATGATCTCAAGCCCAAAATCATAGTAATTTCTTTTGTTTTATATCTACAATAGAACCCAAAAATGTCAATGAGCAATTAAAAGATGAAAGTTGGGTTGTAGCTATGCAAGAACTAAATCAATTTGTAGCTAATGATGTTTGGGAATTAGTCCCTTTACCTATAAGTCAATCCGTCATAGGAACATCAATGGGTTCTTTAGAAATATAATTAGAATGAAAATGATATAGATATCTAGAAATAAGGCTGATTGGGTTTAGCACAAGGATATAATCAACAAGAAGGTATAGATTATGATGAAACATATGCTCTGGTAGCTAGATTAGAGTCGATTATAATACTTCTTGCTATTGCTTGTGCAAAATATTTTAAATTATATAAAATGGATGTAAAAAGTGATTTTCTAAACGGTTTTATAAACGAAGAGGTTTACGTTGCTCAACCTCCGGGGTTAAAACCAAATTATGTTTATAAACTTAAAAAGGCTTTGTTTACGCGTTCTTATGCAAAGCTTGGTATGATAGACTAAAAGCATTTTTGATAAAACACGAGTATTCAATGAGAATGGTCGATAATACACTTTTTACTAAGAAATCAAAGTCACATCTTATCATTGTTCAAATATATGTCGACGACATTATATTTGGTTCCACGAGTCAAAACTTGTGTGATGATTTTGCAAAAATCATGCACGACGAGTTTGAGATGAGTATGATGGGGGAGTTGAACTTCTTCTTGGGTCTTCAAATTAAACAAATGGAAGACGGAATATTTTTCAATCAATCCAAGTACATCAAGGAGATGTTAAAGAAGTTCGGGTTGGAAGATTCCAAACCAACCAAGACGCCGATGTCAACGGAGATCAAGCTCACTAAGGACGATGAAGCCGACTCCGTGGATAGCTCTAAATATCGAGGTATGATTGGTAGTTTACTTTATTTAACCGCAAGTAGGCCCGATATTATGTTTAGTGTTTGCTTATGTGCTCGTTTCTAAGAAAATCCTAAGACTACCCATTTAGAAGCCGTTAAGCGTATATTTAGGTATATTAGAGGAACTAGTCACTTAGGATTATGGTATCCGAAAGGAACCGGAATAGAAACTATAGTTTATGCCGACTCCGACCACGCGGGCGATTACGTTGATCGTAAAAGCACTAGTGGCATTTGTACGTTCATGGGATGTTGTTTGACATCTTGGTTCGCTAAGAAACAAATGGCCCTTGCTATCTCCACAATCGAAGCCGAATACGTCTTCGTCGGGAAGGCATGTCAACAAGCACTATGGTTGAAACAAGCTCTCATCGACTACGATATATGCCTCGACAACGTTCCGATTATGTACGACAATAAAGGCGCTATCAACTTAAGTAAAAACCCCGCACAACACTCTAGAACTAAACATATAGAAATCCGTTACCACTTTCTACGTGATAACGTCCAAAAGGGCAACATTTCTATCGAGAAAGTTGCATCCAAGGATAATATAGCTGATATATTTACTAAGCCCTCAAAACGTGAAGTATTTAATTATTTAAGATTAGGATTAGGAATGATGGAACTCATCATGGATAGTGATTCTCCATCATCTCAAAAATAATCATAAGCGGAAATTTAATGAAGTAATTAACCATTATTCAAAAGATGTTAATTCTCATTACATATTCTAATTACAAAACTTCCAATCGTGAACATAATCGAGATTACAATTTTACTAGATAAATAAAATATCAATAAAATGACCATAGATATTTTCAAAATCTACATGTATGGTCAATACATGAAATTACGAAATCGATTGAAAAGGAGGAAAAGAACAATCATCGAATTACAACTCACACTTGTGTTGACGATGTTTTGTTAAGTCAAAATGTTCATAAATAATTATGTTATTAGTAATGGTCAAACTTATGCTAAAAGATAACACACTCCTAGTAGGATCGACTACATTGAAATTCCATCAGGAAATTCACGACAAGTTGCACGGTTCACTCAAAACATGGACGTCGACTCCGAAAATTATATCACATACTCCTAATAGTAAATATAACACACTCCAATTGCCAAAAACACAATACCTTAGATTAATTTGCTTAAAAATCAACTTTGTTCATATTTGTAGACACCTGCGAATCACGGGTCTACCATATGGAGATCCGTACGTTCCTTAGGTGGATTCGTGAGTCTCAGAACGCGAGTAAATAACAGATTTTGAACAAATTATGACCACTTATATTATTATCCAAACACACCCACGAACCAAAACACAAAAACCCTCCAAACTAATTCATAATAAGAGGCAATTGGAGTAATTAATCATAAAGATCGTTAACAAATCATCAATCTAACACTACTATTTTAAGTGATTTCATCTTATTTTCTTCCTAATTTTGTATCTAGGGTTTTAATTTTGCTTAAATTAAATAATTTAGGGATTTTAAATTTTCATACAATTTTCACACAATTAGAACTAAGATATAGCAATGTGTAACCATTATGATACTTAGAAAGCATAATTGAAGCGATTCGGCAAAAATCATTTTTCGCTAAAAAACCCCAAGTAATGAATTTTGAATAAAACTTCACCTCTAGGAACTTTTTCAAACAAAGGTTGTTTAACTACATTGTTAATACAACGCAAAAAAAATTCTTCATACATTGGGTCTCATGAATGTATATACGAGATGCTTAATTCATAAGCATTTTTTGTTCCATTCATCTAGAGCAATATCAAACACAGGTTGTGCATTAAGGTTTGCTTATTACTAATATTATCGCTATTTTTCTTATGTTTGAGTCAAGCAAACCGCACACCCACATCAAGTCCATATGGACACACACTTAGAGATCGCATTATACTTCATTTATAATATTTTCTCATTGAAATCACTATAAATTACATAGGTACCAAAATGCCAAGCGAATACCAACAAGACTACAAGAAAACCCATGCTTATGCTCCAAAAATCTACAATGATCCCAACATGTCCAATGCACTTAGGGATATCTATAAGACCTTAGAGAGTAGATATGCTCATGAAGGGAGAACCATTGACCCATCCTTCTATAATGACCTTTGTGATGACTCAGTGTCTAAGTTTATCGCTATAGGTTTTGATTGCTTGCTTACTTTAGATGAGGAAATGTATCCTAGGTTTATCTATGATTTTTACAAAACTCTTAGGCTAGAAAGAGACTCCAACAACCATTTCTCAATCCAATTCACCATCAACAATCATCACTTCAACATCTCCCTTGCTTAATTTTCCGAACTTACCTATCTTCCTAATCAAGGCATTTGCATTTACTCTAATGCATGGGGTCTTGATGAACTTGAGAAAACCCTTAAGCAAATTAAACCTTACAACTCACGCATTTTGGCTATTGATGATGTCTGAAACCTAATCCATCGAAGAACCATTTATGAAAAGGTAGACAAAGAGGGAAACACCATCTACAAATTTCCAAACCAAATCGAAACAAATGAGCTTTCTGATCACCTTAGACCTTGTGAACTATTCATTAGGGAAAACGTCTATTTCGCCATAGGAAACAGAGACCACACTCAAGCCGTCATTGCCTTGATGTTATATTGCCTAGAAAATGGACAACCCTTTAATCCATCCTACTTCATCGTCAGGAGGATGTACTTCTTTAGAGACCGAAAAGACAAAGTTCTACCTTATGGCATGATCCTAACCCGACTCTTTAAGAACCTTAAAGCAAACATGGCACAAGACCCATTCCATGAACGTTACAAACTCATCCCTAGGAAAATGTCCTCACATAAGGCAAAACAACCCAAGAAGCCTCCATCCAAAAGAACTAGGAATGTAGGAAAATCTAAATGTACTCAATTGAGCACCTCGTCCTCAACCGAGTCACAACCGTCAGATAATAGAGATTTGCCAAGCACTAAGCTTTCCCCTAGGTCTTATAGTAGGGCACTTAAGGATGATCCTAACATGTCCAAGGAACAAAGGGAGACAAGAGGGATGTTCAAAAACTTGGGTTGAGCATTACATAAATTTGCAAAGCTATTGAAGAAGGGATGTCGTTAAAGGAAGATTTGTTTGTGAAACAATTTAAATGTTTAATTATCATGTCTTTGAATTATTAACTTGTCTACTTGAATCTGCATGCTTAAAACTAGATGTTGAAACTACGTACTTATTATGCTATGCTCTCTGGATATTTTATCATGATTTGGTAGAAGATAATGATGTTTGCATGATAATTTGTTTTGAGTTTTGGGTACAAAAATGCAGTTCTGGTCGTTTTTGTTGAAGCCTGCGACCAACGGATCCACCATATGGAGATCCGTACGTTATTTTGGTGGATCCGTGGGTCACCCAGTCCAGGCGCCAAAATTCGAATTTTCTTGATTTTTAACTTTTTCTACTTTATCTTATAACCATGCTATATGATACTATGTGGGATTTTAAACCTTAGGATATAACATGTTCTCCATATAATCCAAGGACCATTATACAATCCACTTCACCACTTTCACCTTATAATCATCACCCTCAAACACCATTTTCTTCACACCTTCTCCACATTTCTCATATACAACCTTACTAGTTCATCACCATGACTAGTTCATCCAAAACAAATTCACCAAACTTCAAAAGAAAAACCGCAAGAATGAGTGTCAAGTATCCAACCTATGTCAACCTCACATCCTTAAGTGAGGAACAACTAAATGAGGGAACTCCTTCACCTCCTCCTTGAAAGAAATCTCTCTTACCACTACAAGCTCCATCAAAATCCATCTCTAGCAAAATCACACAATATACCTCATCATCATCACCAAGTGAGTCTTCGACACCAACTCACGTTGCACCTCCACCTAAAATTCATTTTTTCATTCCGATAAAACAAGAACCTCAAGAATTTCCTCCACTACATATGTCACCAAATAACCCCTATGTGTCAACGATGGACAATTAGCCATCGGGCCCTTCTAATCCATCTCCACCACCACGTGTCTCACGACCACCCCCCCCCTTTTTCCAAATCCACCACCCGGATTTGAACCACTACCATTAACCCAACCATTGTTTGTTAACAGTAACAACAATACACCTCACCTCCACAACAATGCACCTCCACTTAAAAACATTCATCATCCACCACCAAATCTTAGAAATCAAGATTTTCCTAGTCCTCCAAACATTTTGGATTTTGTTTATCCAATGACGTGCCTCACCTCCACAACATGTTTTGCCAATGTTGTAGTACCACAAGGCATGAAATCCAAATGCTCCGAAACCGTGTCAACTACATGTTCTCATACATTCGACACCACCTCGGTCCCTCATCAAACCCACCTTACTTTCCGCATTAGTCGCATGGAAATCTCACCTCACCCCTCGGATTATATAGGAAAATGATATTTATCCTAAGATTTAGGATCTTTAATTGTTTTATTTTCTAGTTTAAGCTTATTGTGTAATGGCTTTTATGCCAAATTTTATGTTTTATCCCTTATAATGGATTTAACATTATTTTCTTTTGTTGTGTTAATGATGGTTGTTTATTGCATAAAATATATATGTGTATATATGTAGTTGTCATATATATATTTGCTTGTCTACTAACTTTGTTTTGTAGCACGCATCCTAGCTCAATTCCTTGGTGCCCCAAGCAAGGAGGAGCATACACCAAGGGGGAGCACTTATAATTTAGTCGTTATTTTTTACTTTGCATTCGTAACCAAGTGACTTAGCATTCGTCAAAAAACAAGACTTACAAGGACCGCCTCTACAACAATTTTAGTTTTCACAAAAAGGGGGAGAAGAAATGTAAACTCATCTACTAAATACTTATTTAGTAACTTTTAAATAAGCATGAGGTTATTATTTATCATCATCAAAAAGGAGAAGATTGTTAATACAAATATTCGCGTAAAAACGATATTTATATTTGATGATCTTCATGTTTTGATAATAAAAAATATAATGTCATACTACGTAAAAGTTTACATAAACAAGTTATTTAGTCAAAAGTTTACTTGATGACGACAAATCACTTAAGGTATAAATATGGCACTATTAAACGTAGTTAATGATCAAAGAAAAATATTATCATTTGCATAAACCTTTTCTAATCAAATGATTTAAGTTAACACATGATTAATTATAAGCTAGTTATATTAATCATGTAAGACAAAATAAGATTAACCATAAGTGGAAACAATCTTTTCAAATCTTTCCAAATCTTCTCAAATCTAAAAAATCTTTCCTTATTGGTGATAAGAAATATTTTGTTCTAGAAGAATCTACTAAATTAGTTTTATTAAGTATAAAATAACATTTTGTATATGTTTGGGGTTAATCACAAAATAACAAATCCTGTCCCAGCTCCACCCACTGATCCACCTAATACACAGGACGGATCCAGCATATGGTGGATATGTGAGTCACACGGATCAGCTGTCTAGAATAGATTTGAATTTCAAAAGCTTGCCTATAAATAGCAACCTTAAGCTTTTATTTTAAACAACTCTTGACAAATATTTTTCACATACATCTTTTATCTTTTATATTCTTTGATCATTATACTTGTTACATAATCCATTACAAGTGATCAACTCATTCCACTCTTTAGTGAAGAACACTTACGAAGACTTCAAGCTTCAAGTGTCAATAGTTTAGTTGTGTCATCACGTTTGTGATAATCATTCATCTTGTATATCTTGTGTTGTGTATATCATATGTGTATGATAGGTTAGTATTTAGGCTACACAATACATAGTGTATTAGATTGGTTCTATCTCGAAGTAGAACTCGGTATTTAGCTTAGTACTGTAAAAAGTGTAAGCGACGTGTACGGTTTTCTCCTCCTAAAGGGAGCTTGTTGACATAGTGAATATAACTCTCAGGTTGGGTACTTGGGGAGTGGAGTAGGGCGAAGAGGAGCTTCATAGCCGAACCATTATTAATCATTGTGTCATCAGTTTGATATTTCTTATCTTTACTTCATATTTCGTAGATTACTTATTTACTTATTGCATCGCTATCATATACACTTATGTATATCTCTTGAGTTCACATAAGACGATAATCTAAGTTTTTTTTAAAACGTTAAAAACTATTCAACCTCCCTTCTAGTTTCCACATGTTTTTTTCGATTTCTTTTTGTTTTTTTACATCTAAACTAATAAACTGAACAAAGGTGTATTTTTCACCACTTCACGAACATGATAAATTTGAATAATTAATGTCCGATCATGCTAGTTAAAGCAGTAACTACACAAGCACTAAGATACACTACTTTTACTTTCCCAATTGCATTGTGTAATTTCCTGACCTAACCATAGATAGAAAATACACATTGCGAATACAAGGAAATACAATACTTTACACAAAAGCAACTAGCAACCAATTAAGGACTTAATCTAATAGGGTAGGCTAAGGTGTAAGGGTGTAACGAAACAAAATTTGGTGTAACAAAAGAAAAGAATGGCTCGGCAGGTTTTTCTAAGGGTATCTTACTCTAAAAATGACAGTCAACAAAAGGGTTCATATGGAGGTTAACTAACCAGTATAGTTAGTTAATATCACAATATGTTTAGGCTTTTTGGTGTAATCCTAGAAATTCACCAGTTTAGAAAGGTCACTCCATATATTAAAAATAGTGCTTATTATTTGGTCTCAAGTAGATATACCAAGCCAAGTTTTAAGGTTTACTACAGTCACCGGCACACTCATATTTTTATGGAATTTAGGGTAAAAATTAGGAAATGGATAAGGCTAAATCCTCACAATATCTTAACAAGGGTTAACTAATAATTTCACAAAAAATATGCTATTTTTTTATATTTCACATAAATTAGGCATATTAATTGTAAAAATACAGACAAGTAAGTGTTCTAATTCTCCTTCCCCCCACTTGAAATATACAATGCCCTCGTTGTATAGATATAACATGAAAAATAGGAAATTAAAGAATTAGAACAGAATACTCATATGAGATTTGCTCGGTATGATCCTCCATGTTGCGTATATGAGCAAGAATGTTTGTTGTAAATGCGTTTGAATACCATCATGACTACAACACACATAGAATTCTAGAAAATAAGCATTCCACCAAATATATTCTAGAAATTTCCTGTATAAAATCTTAAGAGAACAAGTGCAATTCTATCTCCGATATTCGTCGGTTAGAAAATAAAACCTAAAAATAAACACTGTACAGGAAGTCGATACGCCGTATCCATATTTTAGGATACGCCGTATTGAGACCTGTAAGAAAAATCCTAAGTACGGGTCAGTCGCCTAATACGCTGTATTCATTTAATCAATAAGCCATATAGATTAATCTGGCAATAATGTTTTTAAAAGTGCAGAAAATTAAAGACTGGATAATGTTTAGATAGTCAATACGCCATATCCATTGAGGTTGGATACGCTGCATCGGCAGTCTGGGAAGACAGGCTCGATAAAAACTTGAAAATACATTCTGGGTTGTCTCTCGGCAAGCACTTTTGTTTACAGAAAAGTCTTTAAGTTAGACATGCTTACAACTTCACTCCATCTCATGAATGCTCACATGTCTACGTGTAAGCAACTCTTCAATCTTCGCATCCCTCATGTATTCGGGTCTCAAGTTTAAGACTCCTTTGTAGAAACTTTTAAGCTTTGGATACAGGTATGATATTCCATTCAGCTTGTCATGTGCACTTACCTTCAACAATGGTCGCATCTCATTATATTATGC
>BQNB010120390.1:0-20643 GCA_026074375.1 Tanacetum coccineum | reverse complement strand
TTTTGTAATACAACTTGAGGTTTGGCAGTTTTGGTCCCTCAAGTTGTATTTTCTTCATTTGGCTGACTTTTGACTTTGACTGACTTTGGCTTCGGATTGATTTTGACTTTTCCATCCTGTGCTTGGTTTGGTTTGTTTTTGGCTTTCGTTTTGTCCTTTTCTTGAATATCCGTTCCTGCACAATACAAATGCAAACATACAAATACAATGTATTTTTGATATGTTTTTATTCATTTAAGTCCGTTTTTAATGGAAAATGGTATGCGTAATTAAGCACATACCAATGCCGTCATGAATAGAATATTCTAGATAATGGGTTGGGTCATGCATTCTGACGCCGTCTTGAGATCTTGTGACGCCGTCTTGAGATGAGTTGTGACAGCGTCACGTGTAATCTGTGACGCCGTCTCCAGCTTCTGAGTAGAAATTCTTGAGAGATGTTGGTGTAGGTTTGTAGTCTTGTCCGTTTCGTCTCCAAATGAGCCTAAGTCACGTGTATTTCCTCCAAATGCCTTCCAAATGCTGAATACCTAAAAAGGAACGATTAAGTACCAATTTTGGGCATAAATGCACAATTTAGGGGGTTAAACGACCCTAAAAAAGTGTATAAAATGACACCTCATCAAATACCCCTACACTTGGGATTTGCTTGTCCTCAAGCAAATGGGCTTTTCTACCTAGACAATAGCAATATGAGAGTCATTTTACCGACTCTATAAAAGTATTTTACAACACAACCTTCTAGACCTTGTAATTAAAAGCACGGAAAGTATATACTAGCACCTCACATAAGTGTTTGGGATTCTCTCTTTCACTCGGGTGTATAATATATTATAACATAAGGTGGAAACAAAAAATCAACACTCGTTACCTGTCATAGCATATAAATTACCATAGGCTTGGTAAAGGATCTAACCTCTACCACTAGGCGCAAGCATTTTTCATTACTATCTAAGAGGTCTTTTTAAAAGGTTGTGAGGTATAGGTGTAAAATAGCATATAATGGAAACGGAAATGGATAGGATACATTTGGGTGGCTTTAGGAGAATTTGGAGTGGAAGGGTTAGCTAATTATTTACATGAATACACGTTGGTTTGGTTGCTAAGCCAAGACTCGGACGAAGATATACAAACTCTACACAACTCTACATCAATCTCTTTCTTTTTCTTTTCTATATTTTTTTGAATAACATAATACATCATAACTTGGGGTTTATAACACGTACCCCTACACTTGAGCTTTTACATGCTCGATATTTACAATCTAACTAATGACCCGATTTGAGGTGGATCAAAATAACATGGAGATCATCTAACAAATATATATGGGTATTGACTTAACTTTTCTTCCCAATTCTTCCGCGAAATAAATACTACCATGAATCCTAATCGTCCCAAAACAATAAAACAAGGATAAGGACTTAGCAACCGTGTACTCAAATAATTAACTCGGGTTAAAAAAATAATGTACTAAAAGCGAGTACATACAAGGTAGGCTAAGGCTATTTGGGTGTAACGATTGGTTTAAGGGTGAGAATGCTCTTCATTAATAGTTCGGCTTAACCAGAAAATTACGAGAACCGTAAAAAAGGATAGGCTTTGAGGGTTGTACTAGGGGTATCCTGCACTAAAGATGAGTGCATGGCAAGGGTGTGGGATAGTTATATGATCAGTGTGACCATCATAACAATTACATGCTTAAAACATGGGTTAATCCTAATGCCTCTTATCAAACAAATCCTAACACTTACTATGCGGTCTTGGGATGCATCACAAAAATAAGTTCTAGAATTTAATATACTACCGGCACACTCTCATAATCCTAAAGTAACCAATACCAATGTTTTAGAAAAGACGACAAAACCACGCATACACATCTGTAACGACAAAATAGACATACATGATTGCTCACTCCTTAACTTGAACAAGCTAAAGGTATAACATCTAAGGGAGAACCTCACATTTTGGGGGTGGAATTTGAGGGTTTTTGTGCTAGTAATATAAATTCCTATCTATGAGAACGATCTCTAATAACTAGTAGACACTCTTCTGTTAACGATATTTCGTGTCGTCATAAATATTTTTTAAATTTGGGTCAAAAATATAAAAAAATTAAATTTGGGTCAAAATTACCTCTTATGCTATGTTTCAATATATTACCCATCATTTTAAAGACAAAGCAAATGGTAAATGAAAGAATAGTTTCTAAGGCTTATTTTTTACCCTACACTTAAGTTGAACATTGTCCCCAATATGCTATAAAGGTACCTGTAAAAATTAATAAAAGGAAAAGAAAACAAGTAAAAGAAACTAGTACTCCCCTGGTTTGCTCAATAATTAAGAAGAAACATGCGATAACTGGTTAAATCATCATCTAAGAATTGTCCAATGAAACTTCCTATGAACTTCCAAGCTTCTTCTCATCAAATATAACCTGTAATCAAAGACAAAGACAACTACACAAAGCATAAAATGTGCGATATACATATATACAATATGAATTTAGGGTTTGACTCAATAAAGCAGTAAAGATAGGATGAGAGAATTGTCAAACTCATTGGTTTTGCAGGTTTATAACAGAAGATTACATATTTTAAATGTTATGAAAGTTTTATTTTCAAAAATAATTAAAAACTTTAAGTTTTTTAGATCTGGGCATTTGACGCCGTCAGGAAAATCCTAACCCCGTCACAGGTGTCGTGGTGACGGCGTCGCATGTAAATCGTGACGCCGTCTCCATGTTCTGTGAAAACGAAAATTTTGTTTTTGATGAAAAATTTCCTGCACTTGATTCAATAAGTTAATTCCTGTACAAATAGCTGCATAAAACCTGAGATTTGACAATTTACTCATATGACTCGAAACTGACGCGAATTAATCTAACCAAATTATTAACATGCTTAAACTTGCTTCAAAAGCCGGATAGATTCCCCTACACTTATTGTTTGAGAAATACCTTTGATTGAAGTTAAGACGAGGTTAAAAACAATACAAAGCATGATTACAAGATAGAGTTCGAACATGATAGAATAAAATGAAAAGAGTAAAACACATGACACTCCTAATAGCGGGAAAAGTAAATATTAGGTTGCCTCCCAAGAAGCGCTTTTCTTTATTTATGAGTCTTGTAGCTAGACTCGAAGTCACACGTTCTTACGTGACTTCGTGAATGCTCACGTGCCCATGAATGAGCCATTCCTTCATACTTTCATTCACTTGGTATTCGGGACCTAGGTTTAAGCAATTTTTGTACATAAATTTATTCTTTTCATGAGGGTGCCTAAGTCCGTTCATCAAATCATTTAGGCTAAGTTCCAATAGTGGTGGGACCTTACTCCAATTAAAGTTCTTGATCCTAGGTATTGTACGTGGCATCCTATATGTGTATGTGTCAAAGATTTTAGTGAATGAGATCAATCCTTTAGCGACGTCATATCTGAGCTTAGTGATTTTTCTAAAGGGTCTGTCTATCAAGACTTCAGCCATGTCGCTCATGATAAACTCTCCTATGTTCTAACAAAACAAAATCCCTGATATAGGTGAAACTCCCAACAAACACATAAACATCCTTAACGATGGAAACTAGGTTCTTTCCCGTCCCCTCCAATCCTTTTACCATTATTGTATTGTAGGCTTTACGTAAAATAATATTCATTGGTAAAAAGGGGTCGAGATACGCAGTAAACTTCCTAAAGCCTATCATGCATTCGAATGCTACGTCATCCCTATCCAAACTATTATTTATTCTTTCTTGACGTAGTGTCCCCGCGTTTTTGTACTCAATTAGCTCATTAAGAACTTCACCATCATTTGAGTCATTGTCTGAATGAGGAAAGGGAGAAACAAGGGGTGTATCTCCTGTTTCATCATCATACTCGAGGTTATTCATATTGGTCTCATTGGGTTGATTGGTGAAGTTTTTAAGAAATTGTTCAATACTCTCTAGGCGAGAGTTAACAAAGGCCGAAATCACATGTAGCTCATGGAACTCTTGGTCAATTCGTGCGCGCAGCGCAGCTGGTAGGCCAGGACGATTATTGGTAGGTGGTGGATTTGTGTTCTTCATGATGAAGAGTGGAATAGTTAATGGAAATTACGAACAAACACATAAAGAAAAGATAGACTACGAGAAAGCTATTATGCGGAAATTAAATCTTACTTGAAAGGATTCAAGCAAGTAGAACTAAGCTAAACTATAATCAGAACCTAACTATTTCCCGACAGCGGCACCAAAAACTTGTTACGGTTGTCGTAAAGGACTTCTACAAGAAGTTTTACAACTCCTTAGGCAGTGTACCTAACCGTTGTAGTGTAGTATAGGCAAGACTCGGGGGTTGTTATCGTTCTCTAGTGGAATAGGTTGGGAAGGCTTAATCACAGTCTAACAGAATTATAAGGGTTGAGAGAAGATTCTTTTTCTATTTTTGTATTTTTAGGAAAAAGTAGGTAAATCATATGTTTGAGAGGTTTGGTTGGTTTTAGCTATTAAACTAAATAATAATAAAAGCTACTAGTGATAACAATATAATAAAAGATTGTGTTTATTTAATCATGTATTATTCCCTAGATTGCTTCTTCTAGTGTTGTTGCTTTGTCACACTTGTGATGATCTATGTAATTATTTCCTAAGTCATGAACGAATTACATGAACCCGCTGTCTATTTAATATTCCGTTAAGGCAACGCACAAGTAAGGTAGTATGAAGACTATTACAAGGCCCATAAGAGTATATTAAATGCAATTGAAATATAATAAGAGTGGATCAACCATAAAAGGAGCAAGGTAGTATGAAGACTGTTACCCGATGGTATCCTTTCTACACAATCATGTTTTCCTAGACATATTAACAGTGATACAGACAAAAGCTGGTTTTCTAAGACCTAACATGCATATTCATCACAAGAAGCAACACCACTAAGATCTATATCCTAGGTTTCATACAATCATAAATAAACACAATAGAGGATTTAGCCAAGCATGTTAAAGATAAAGTAAGAACAATGAATCAAACAACACACAGACATATTAAATGATTAAGATAATCTTACTTGATTAAAATATGAATTAAAGGAAGTACAATAGGGTTTTGAGGCCCCTAAAATAGTCCCTAATAGCTGCTAAACGAACTAGGGTTCGTCCTTTTCTTTTACTCTAAAGTTACACACTTAAAACCCTAAAAATAGATTTGTATATATAGGAAAATTGGTGTGACGGCGTCGCATTTCAATCATGATGCCTTTGTGAATAGAATATTCTAGATAATGGGTTGGGTCATGCATTCCGACGCCGTCTTAAGATCTTGTGATGCTGTCTTGAGATGAGTTATGACGGCGTCACATGTAATCTATGACGCCGTCTCTAGCTTCTGAGTAAAAATTCTTGAGAGATGTTGGCGTAGGTTCGTAGTCTTGTTTGTTTCTTCTCTAAATGAGCCCAAGTCATATGTATTTACTCCAAATGCCTTCCAAATGCTGAATACCTAAAAAGGAACAATTAAGTACCTATTTTGGGCATAAATGCACGATTTAGGGGGTTAAATGACACTAAAAAAAGTGTATAAAATGACACCTCATCATTAACCCTTAAACTAATCGTTACACCCAAATTGTCTTAGCCTACCTTGTATGTACTTACTTTTAGTACATTATTGTGTTTTAACCCAAGTTAATTATTTGAGTACATAGTTGCTAAGTCCTTATCCTTGTAAATACTATTTTTGGACGATTAGGATTCATGATAGTATATATTTCGTGGAAGAATGGTTAAGAAAAGTTAAATCAATACCCCTATATGTTTGTAAGATGATCTCTATGTTATTTTGATTCGCCTTAAATCAGATCATTAGTTAGATTTTAAATATCGAGTATGTAAAAGCTCAAGTGTAGGGGTACGTGTTATAAACCCCATGTTGTGATGTATTATGTTATTAAAAAACCGAAAAGAAAAAGAAAGAGATTGATGTAGAGTTGTGTAAGAAGTTTTTGTAATCTCGTCGAGTCTTGGCTTAGCAAAATGTCAAAAAAACCAACGTGTATTCGTATAAATAAGTTAGCTAAAGAACCCCTTCACTCCCAAATTCACCCCAAAGCCACACTAAATTATCACATCCGTTTCCTTCCCGATTCCATTATATGTTATCTTACACCTAACACCCCAACAACCCTTAAAAGACGCTTAGATATAATAATAAAGCTTGCACCTAGCGGTGACGGTTTTGATCCGTTACCAGCCATGATAATTTTATATCTATGACAAGTAATGAAGTGTTTGATTTTTTTCGTTTACCCATTATGTTATAATTTAATTATACACCCGAGAGAAAGAGAGAATCCCAAACACTTATGTGAGATGCTAGAGATAGCTTATCTGTTGCTTTAAATTTACGATGTCTGAAGGTTGTGTTGTAAAATACATTTAAGAGTAGTTAAATGACCCTAAATACTGCTATTGTCTAGGGATAAAGCCCATTGCTTGAGTGATAAGCAAATCCCAATGTAGGGGTATTTGATGAGTGTCATTTTTTTACACTTTTTCAGGGTCATTAAACCATTAATTTATGCATTTCCAAAATAGGTATTTAATCGTTCCTTTTAAGGTATTTAGCATTTGGAAGGCATTTGGAGGAAATACACGTGACTTGGGCTCCTTTGGAGAAGAAACGGACAAGACTACAGACCTACACAAACATCTCTTAATATTATGTTCTCATCGGCTGGAGACGGCGTCACAAGATACACGTAACGCCGTCACAATTCATGCCACGATCGTGTCATAAGAAATCACGACGGCGCCATCTCGCATGACCCAACCCAAGATCTAGAATATTCTACTTCACAACGGCGTCATGATTAAAACGCGATGTCGTCGCAATGATTTTTCTATATATACAATCCTGAAATTAGGGTTTTAAGTGTATAACTTTAGAATATAAAAGGGGGATGAACCCTAGTTCGTTTGGCAGCTTATTATGATGATTTTAGGGCTTCAAAACCCTATTGTAACTCCTTCAATTCATGTTTTAATCAAGTAAGACTATCTTAATCATTCAATATGTCTTGTTGTTTGATTAGTTGTTGTTCTTGCTTTATCTTTAACATGCTTGGCCAAACTTTCTATTGTGTTCAATTATGATTGTATGAAACCTATAATGTAGATCTTAGTGGTGTTGCTTCTTGTGATGAATATGCATGTTAGGCTTTAGAAAACCAGCTTTTGTCTGCATTGCTATTGATATGTCTAGGGAAACATATTTGTGTAGAAAGGATACCATCGGGTAATAGTCTTCATACTACCTTACCCCTTATATGGTTGATCCACTTTTAATATATTTCAAATGCATTTAATATACTCTTGGTGGCCTTGTAATAGACTTTATACTGCCTTACTTGTGTGTTGCCTTAACGGAATATTAAGTGGACGACAGGTTCGTGTAATCTGTTCATAACTTAGGAAATAATTACATAGATCATCACAAGTGTGACAAAGCAACAACACTAGGAGAAGCATTTTAGGGAGTAAGACATGATTAAATGAATACAATCTTTTTATTATATTGTTATCACCATTAGCGTAGTTTATTATGTAGTTTAATAGCTAAAACCAAACCAACCTCTCAAACCATAGATTTACCTGCTTTCATAAAATATAAAAACACAAAAATAATCTTCTCTCAACCCCTAGAATTTTGTTAGACCGTGATCAGACCTTCCTAACCTTTTCCCCTAGAGAATGATAACAACCTCCGAGTCTTGCCTATACTACTACTACAACGGTTAGGTACTCTGCCTAGGAAGTTGTAAAACTTCTTGTAGAAGTCCCTTACGACAACCGCATCACCTAGATTGAGGTAGGTCGAGAGATGTATTACACCTACGCTAGCTCTTAAGTCAACAAGGGGATTTTCGAAACAGATATTATTAATAGAGCAAGGTAAAGTGAAACTTCTTGTGTCCTTCTCCTTTCGAGGTAGGGAATCGTTGTTAACTGTAGCTCCACATGAATAAGTGTCCAAGTATTATGTTCCATATGATCCCTTCTCATCATAGTAATAACCATTCAAACGACTTGGAAAAGGAATAGTTGCTTGTCTTGACTCGAAAATCAGCTTACTGTTCTGTTAGGCCGATACGGCGTATTGGGAGGATCCAATACGGTGTATTGGTGTCGTTTTAATTTTAACAATAGTCAAGATTGACTAGACATGATCCCTCTGGTTTGTTTCAGTAGAGCTAGGTAAACTTCAAAATCCTCTTTCCTGTAGTACCTTGCTCATTTGCCCGATTTAAATCTCTAAAGTTTTGATTGAGGCTCCTTGGTTTCTGATAGTAGCGTCCATGGAAGCTCAAGTTTCCTTGATTAAGTTAGAGTTTTCTTCATGTCTCTTTAATGATTCATTCATAAACTTGCTCAATGACTCTTCCATTGATTGTCTTCGTTCTTGATACAAAGGGTTTGCATTATTCCTTTGGTAGAATCCCAGAGCATAGATGCACCATTTTTCCATTTATTAGAATATGCGGCCATTTCTTGGATGGCTACTTTTGCATCGGAAGCTGTCTTAGTCGGTATGGCACCTTTTGAATCAAGAATTTGTCTAGTCGGAACTTCCAATCCATTGTAAAACAAGATCTCCTCTTGCATCTCTGTTAGTGTTGAGGGCATTTCATCAATAGTTCCTTGAATCTTTCTCATGCTTGGTAAAGGGTTTCATTAGGTTCCTGCTAAAAGTTATTGATCTCCTCCATTTTCTTAGCAGTTCGGGCAGGTGGACAATACTTGATCAAGATTTTTTTCCTTTAAATCTTCCTAAGTTTTAATTGAACCAGATAGTTTGTTTCTTAGCCAATCACTCGTGGCTCCAATTAAGGACATAGGGAAGGCTCTAAGCATTATTAGGTCTTGAGTTATATTAGGAATATGGAATAAATCGACAATCTCAAGAACTTTTTCAATATTCTCGTTCGCATCTTCATGATCCGAACCGCTGAAGGTGTTGTCTCAAAGCTCCTTGAGAAATTGGCCTTTTAGTTCAAAGTGATCATTCTTATCGATTTTAGGCCTAGTGACACCCGATCCATAGTAAGCTCGGGTTTTGCTCATGTATTCATCCATGGTTTCCACCATTATTTATGTAAATTCTTCCTCGGAATTTTCTTCTAGATCAGAAAATAGATCGAATACAGGCGATCTTGATTCGTCAAGATTTAGTGTCTTGAAAAGCTTCCTAGATGAGCGAAATTCTCGTTCTGGGTTTTTAAATGGTGTAAATAGTTCCTTAGTTGAACTCCTTGTCATGCACTACCTGAAACAGAGGATAAACAATCAGTAGCATATTCTCGGGAGAAAGAAAATACAGATAATTAAGCACGGAAATCGAACATGAAGAATATTATTCTGCTGTTATGTCAGTTGATCGATACGCCGTATTCAATTAATTTGAATACGCCGTATCAGTCTGTTAAATGAATACACTGTATTGGTTAGGAAAGTTGGATACGCTGTATTCAATTAATTTGGATACGCCATATCGAGTTATCAACCAGAATAGTGTATAGAAAACAATTTAAACAAATAAATCAAACAAAATAAACAAATACACAAGCAAACAATTAAAAACAAATATACAAAATTTTACAAAATTTTACACTAATCTAAATTACACTAATTCTAGGGGTTAATTTAATCTAATGTTAAAAACTAAAATATTAAATAAAAGTAAAGATTTACAATTTCACTCCCCAACAGCGGTGCCAAAAACTTGATGTGTCGTTGTGTGTAGGTAATTTTAAGTTATCAAGTTTTACATTTATATTTTGGTGACTTTACATAAAACATCACTTTAACGGGCAGTGTACCCGATCGGATGTAGTTTTGTTAAAAAGTAAGGTGTCGAACACTAAGAGTGGAAGTTAACTCTTAATTCTACTAGTATTTTATTAATCTAGGTTTAGTACTAATCTAACTTAATTATTATAATTAAATCTAATTAAACCTAGACTAACGCAAAAGAGGTTTTTCTGCCTGAGAGACTGGCACGAGTTTAGTTCTAATTACCCTAAAGTGATGACAAATAACACACACAAGTGATTAACAAAAGATTTAGAAGTGGTCAAATGTGAGAAAAACATATTAGCCAGTTTAATCTAATAATATGCCTTGATTGACTATTCGTGCAATTATTGTATTAATTCATTGGTGGTATATCATTCCAAAGTTAGGTGGATCTTCTCCCTATACTCGAGGTTTGTTGCTAGTTAATCCTGTCACAATTAACCTAAACCCACATAAAGCTTACACCGTTGATTATAATCTATCTAGGAAATTATATTGGTGGTTATATTTAATCCTAGCTCATAGAGGTTTTACCAACTTACTTCTTAATGGAAATTCATTTACTAGTAGTCCACACCTACTTAACTACCTATGGAAATAGGACGTTATGTGTAATCCTAAGTCACAGGCTTAGTCTACCTATCCACTTAACCATAGATTAAAACAGGGCTTTCTATTGGTGACCCTATTATTCTAGCTATATGAATAAGCGTTATATGTTTCTATCTCGGACTCTTAGCCTATGCCCAAACAACACCGAAGTTGATTGATAGGTAAAACACATAATTAAGCACATAAACAGGTATGAAGTGATAAAAATAATCAACATGCAATGAATAAGGAACAATCGATATAAAGAAAAATCAAAACATTATAATATCATGAACATGGCTAATACCTAAAGTTATTAGCTGATAGTCATTGTAACAATACACGAAATCATAGATGAACGATTAAACATAATGCTAACCGAACGTGTATAGTAGAGTGTGGAGATTACAAGAGTTTCCCATTGATTGGACCACTTTACAGGTCCTTCATGGCTTCATAGATTTTCTGAAAATAAGACTTAGTGGTTAAAAGCATGTCTACAACCGAGTTTAGAGTTTTGTATTTATAGAGTCTGGAAAAAGGTTAATACGCCGTATCAGGCGATGTGGGATAAGGCGAATTAGTGATTTCTTAGAGTAAGGACCACGGTTGATATCTTTTAGAATCTTCTAGTGTTTGACCTTTGATACGTCGTATTAAGTCTTCAAGATACGGCGTATTGGGTCTTCAATCCTTCGTGGTTATCTGTGAAGTGTAGGCACGAATACGCCGTATCTTTTTTATGGATACAGCGTATTGAGGTAGAATCAGTTGGTTTTTCTTTGTTGACCAAAGTATTATATACGGTGTATCGTTGATGTGGATATGGAGTATTCTTCAATGTCAGGAAATGGTCTTTTAAGTTGTCAAAGTCTTGGATATGTCGTATAGGTCTAGAATAATACGGCGTATTTGCTGTCAGATCAGTAAATTTTCTCAAACTCTTCATTTATGCTACAAAATGTGTGCCTTATAGCTAATCTTCACAAAGTACTCCATAATTACTGCAAATATCAAATATAAACGATTAAGTATCAATTCTTGCAATAATTATATAAAATGGGTAATTTACATGGGATAAGTGATGCTATAAAAGTGACGATATTTGATGTCATCACCCCACTCTTCGTACATTGGTGTGCAGACTTTTTATTACAAGAATCAAGAACATTACTCGTCTTGATCATCCACCCAGTCTGATATTCTCCTAACTGCTTCCTATCCTTAAATTTCTTCCTGATCACTACCTAACCGTCCAGGTGTCTTTGCATTCGACAAATTCCGTAAATACCTGGTCTTATCCAAGACCATCGTTTTCACGGATCATTCTGCCCTGTGATATCTATTCACAAAACAAGATGCAAAACCATGCCTAATTCGATTGATCTTGCTGCTCTAAGAATTTGACATCGAGATCCGTGATAAGAAAGGTGTTAAAAATCTAGCGGCTGATCATCTATCCCGACTCGAAAACCCCGGCCTTGGGAAGCTAACCAGGGCTGAGATAAGGGACTTATTTCTGAGAAGCATTGATGTCAATCCTAACAAGAATAACGAATCATGGTACGCCGACTATGCTAACTATTTGGCTAGCTGAGTACTACCTTTCCGATCTACCCGTCAAGTGAAATAAAAATTCTTTAGCGATTTGAGGCATTACTTTTGGATGATCCCTTCCTATTCAAACAGTGTGCTGACCGAATCATACGAAGATGCGTGGCCGGAGATGAGGCAGCACAAATTCTTCGACAATGTCACAGCGGACCATCTGGAAGACATCATGGCATCGCCACCATCGCAAGAAAAGTCTTCGAGGCCGGGTTTTACTGGCCACATATCTTTCGCTATGCACGTAAGTTGATCCAGGTCTGCGATGCATGTCAGCGAGCAGGAAATATTTCATCAAGGGATTGAAATTACCACTTCGAATTACATCCAAGTCTGCAAAAATCGCATGTGTGCGGATTGACCCTTTATGGACCTTTCCACCTAATCAATACGGAAACCAAATATGTCTGTAGCTATTGACTATGTATCAAAGTGGGTAGAGGCTCAGGCCTTCCACCAATTGATGTCGAAATGTAGTTAACGTACTCAAGAGGATTATTGTTCGATTTGAGATTACCAAGGGGCCCTTATTAGCGATAGGGGTGCCCATTTCTGTAACTACTAAATGGAGAAAGCAATGAAAAGGTATAGAGTGGTTCACTGATTCTCAATCGCGTATCACCCTCAGACAAACGGGCAAGTCGAGAACACGAACCGAGCAATAAAGCGTTTCTTAAAAAAACCATAAGGAACAACAGGAAAGACTGGTCATACAAATTAGATGATGCATTATGGGCATTCCAGACAGCATTTAAAACCCCTTTAGGGACGGCCCCGTTTAGGATAATCTACGGCAAGGCATGCCATCTTCCTATCAAATTGGAACATAGAGCCTATAGGGCCATAAAAAACTGCAACATGGACCTTACGAAAGCTGGGGAAAACCGGTTCTTACAGATTAATGAGTTGGACGAAATGAGACTGGACGCCTACGAATCATCCATCTCATATAACGAAAGAACAAAAAGGTGGCATGATAAACGAATAAAATTGCCAATTAACTATGAAAAAGGTGATAAGGTACTTCTTTTCAATACACGTTTAAGACTAAAGTCAAGATGGTATGGACCATTTTCGCTAAGTATAGACATGAAAAATGGAGCGATTGAGCTGTACGATGAAGAACGAAGTAAATTTATCGTAAATAAACAACGGGTGAAACCGTATCAAAAGAACTTATTGGACACCAACAGAGACGATGATGTAACTCGTAAAGACCAATGAGAAGTCACGTAAGAACGTGTGACTTCGAGTCTAGCTACAAGACTCGTAAAATAAAGAAAGCGATTTTGGGAGAAACCCAATATTTTACCTTTATAGCATATATTAGGAGTGTCTTGTGTTTTATTCTTTTCATTTTATTATATCATGTTCGAACTCTATCTTGAAATCATGCTTTGTTTTGTCTTTAACCTTGTCTTAATTTCAATCAAAGGTATTTTTCAAATAATAAGTGTAGGAGAATTTATCCGGTTTTTGAACCAACTTCAAGCATGTCTAAATATAATTTGGTTAGATTAATTCGCGTCAGTTTCGTGTCATATGAGGAAAATTTGTCAAATCTCTGAATTTTATGCATCTTATTTGTACAGGAATAACTTATGATAATCAAGTGCACAGGAAATTTTTTTCATCAAAAACAAGAGGAATTTTCGTTTTTATAGTATTGGTACGGGCATCCACGATTTACACGCGACGCCATCACCACGACACCTGTGACGGGGTCAGGATTTTCCTAACGGCGTCAAACGCCCAGGTCCAGACAACTTAAAGTTTTTAATTATTTTTGAAAATAAAACTTGAATAACATTTAATAATATGTTACTTTTACTGTACAACCTTCAAACTATGAGTTTGAAAATTTTATCATCTATCTTTACTGCTTTTATCGAGTCAAACCCTTAAAATTACAATTTTTCATACTTGCTATATCATTCAATTTTATGCTTGGATTAGTTGTACTCTTTGTCTTTTTTTATAGGTTATATTTGTTGAGATGAAGCTTGAAGTTCTTAGATGTTTCTATTGGAAATTCTTGGAGGACGATTTAACCAGTTATCGCATGTTTCTTCTCCATCATCGAGCAAACTAGGGGAATACTAGTTTCTTTTCCTTGTTTTCTATTCCCTTTAATTTGTTTTTACGGGTACTTTCATAGAACATTGGGGACAATGTTCAACTTAAGTGTAGGGGGAAAATAAGCCTTAAAAACTATTCTTTCATTTGCCATTTGCTTTGTCCTTAAAATGATAGGTAATATATAGAAACATAGCATAAAAAAGGTAATTTTGACCCAAATTTAAAAAAAGTTATGACACATACTGACGAAAACCGAGTATTTATCATGCATCTATATGGTAGGTATTTTATATTACTAGCACAAAAACCCTCAAATTCCACCCCCAAAATATGAGGTTCGCCTTTAGATATTATACCTTTAGCTTGTTCGAGTTAAGGAGTGAGCAATCATGTGCGTCCTTTCCATCGTTACGGGTATGTATGCGTGGTTTTGTCGCCTTTTCTGGAACATTGGTATTGGTTACTTTAGGATTATGATAGTGTACCGGTAGTATATTAAATTCTAGAACTTGTTTTTGTGATGCATTCCAAGACCGCATAGTAAGTGTTAGGATTTGTTTAATAAGAGGCATTAGGATTAACCTATGTTTTAAACCAGTAAATGTTATGATGGTCACACTGATCATATAGCTACCTCACATCCTTACCATACACTAATCGTTAGTGCAAGATACCCCTAGTACAACCCTCCGAGCCTATCCTTTTTCACGGCTCTCGTAATTTTCTGGTTAAGCCGGATTATTAATGAAGAACATTGTCACCCTTAAACCAATCGTTACACCCAAATCGCCTTAGCCCACCTTGTATGTACTCATTTTTAGTACATTATTATGTTTAACCCAAGTTAATTATTTGAGTACACGGTTGCTAAGTCCTTATCCTTGTAAATACTATTTTAGGACGATTGGGATTCATGGTAGTATTTATTTCGCAGAAGAATGGGGAAGAAAGGTTAAGTCAATACCGCCATACGTTTGTTAGATGATCTCCGTTGTTTTATGATCCACTCCAAAACAAGGGTCATTAGTTAGTTTGTAATATTTCAGAGCATGTATAAAGCTCAAGTGTTGGGTACGTGCTATAAACCCATGTTGTGATGTATTATGTTATTCAAAAAATGAGAAAAATAAGGAAAAGAAAGAGATTGATGTAGAGTTTGTATATCTTCGTCTGAGTCTTGGCTTAGCAACCAAACCAACGTGTATTCGTATAAATAATTAGCTAACCCTTCCACTCCAAATTCACCCAAATTCCTGATAGTACCACCAGTGAACCGTTTATAACCTTGATCTTGCCCGACTATGTTTTCATGGTAAAACCCTCTTTTTCAAGAGTTCCCAACAATATAAAGTTTCGTCTTAATTCTAGAACATACCTGATGTTCTCCAACACAAAACTTGACCCATCCCTCATATGTACTTGAACCTTACCTGTCCCTCGTACACGACATTCCCTGCCATCACCAAGCAGTATATTACCACCGTCATACTCCTCAAAATCAAACAAGTAATCACTCTTGTATGTCATATGGTATGAGACCCCTAAATCCATGATGTTCAACACTCATAACCATCATAACATCAACACTGTCGTACCCATCAGCTCTAGAACTGGATACCTGATCTTCGTTCATGACAAAACCTTTAGATTTCTTTTGATTATTTATGAGGTGTCTTTGTATACACTTTTCTAAGGTCGTTTAACCCCCTAAATCGTGTGTTTATGCCCAAAATAGGTACTTAATCGTTCCTTTTTAGGTATTTTGTATTTGGAAGGCATTTAGAAGAAATACACCTGACTTGGGCTCATTTAGAGGAGAAACGGACAAGACTACAGACCTACACCAACATTGCTCAAGAATTTCTCCTTAGAAGCTGGAGACGGCGTCACTGATTACACGTGACGTCGTCACAACGATTTCTAAGACGGCATCACAAGATCTCAAGACAGCATCAGATTGTATGACCCAGCACATTATTTAGAATATTCTTGTCATGAGGGCATCACAATTAAAATGCGACGCCGTTGCAGCGATTTTCCTCTAAATACAAATCCGATTTTAGGGTTTTAAGTGTGTAACTTTAGAGTAAAAGAAAGGGACGAACCCTAGTTCATTTAGCAGCTGTTAGGGATGATTTTAGGGCCTCAAAACCCTATTGTACTTCCTTCAATTCATGTTTTAATCAAGTAAGACTATCTTAATCATTCAATATGTCTTGTTGTGTGATTCTTATATGTTCTTACTTTATCTTTAACATGCTTGGCTAAACCTTCTATTATGTTTATTTATGATTGTATGAAACCTAGAATGTAGATCTTAGTGGTGTTGCTTCTTGTAATGGATATGCATGTTAGGTCTTAGAAAACCAGCTTTTGTCTGTATCGTTGTTGATATGTCTAGGAAAACATGATTGTGTAGAAAGGATACCATCGGGTAACAGTCTTCATACTACCTTGCCCCTTATATGGTTGATCCACTCTTAATATATTTCAAATGCATTTAATATACTCTTAGGGGCCTTGTAATAATCTTCATACTACCTTACTTGTGCGTTGCCTTAACGGAATATTAAATAGACGGCGGGTTCGTGTAATTCGTTCATGACTTAGGAAATAATTACATAGATCATCACAAGTATGACAAAGCAACAACACTAGGAGAAGCAATCTAGGGAGTAATACATGATTAAATAAACACAATCTTTTATTATATTGTTATCACCAGTAGCTTAGTTTATATTTAGTTTAATAGCTAAAACCAACCAATCTCTCAAACATATGATTTACTGCTTTCATAAAATATAAAAACACAAAAAGAATCTTCTCTCAACCCTTAGAATTCTGTTAGACCATGATCAAGCCTTCCTAACCTATTCCCCTAGAGAATGATAACAACCCTTGAGTCTTGCCTATACTACTACTACAACGGTTAGGTACTCTGCCTATGGAGTTGTAAAACTTTGTGTAGAAGTCTTACGACGACCGCACCAAGTTTTTTGCGCCGCTACGTGGGGAATAGTTAGGTATTGATCATAGTTTAACTTTGTTCTACTTGCTTGAATCCTTTCAAGTAAGACTTTAATTTCCACACATTAGCTTTCTCGTAGTCTATCTTTTCTGGTGTCTTACACCTCATAAATCCGTCAATCATGATGTGTAGGAAATTCGCCCTACGTTCACATTAAAACGAAACTCCAAAGGTGTAGGAAAGTCACCCTACGTTCACATTAAAACGAAACTCTTGCCATAGCCAGAAGAAACCTCTTTGATGATGAGGCATCCTCCTCCCACAACACTGGAGCCAAACCACCAATGCCTACAAAGACCTTACAGGAGCATTCTCATCCTAATTCCTTCGGTTTCCTAAATCCAATTACATTTTCAACCAAAAAAGGGGAAGAATCGTTGACTCGCATGACATCTGGTTAATTCAAAACACGTGCACATTCCAAGGATTAAAAAACAAGGACCCCCTCTATCACATTAGGCACTACTTAAGTATTTTCGATAACATACAAGCTGACAGAGCCACAAGGGATACATCTAGGTTAAGATTCTTCCACTTCTCCCTCAAGGGAAAATCGGCAGAATAGCTTGACGGAATACCTCATACTCAAATCACAATGTGGGAACAGCTCATGTCACGATTCTTTGTCCATTTCTTTCTGGTAGGACGTACCTCGGCCCTTAGAGATTTAATCCTCCGATTCAAACAAGGGGACGAAGAACCCATCAAAAGGGCTTGGATCTGTTTTCAAGACTTAATCAAACAGGTTCCCCATCATGGAATACAAAAATGGATTCTGGTACAAATCTTTCATGATAAAATATCCCAGGACGACCGTAGGAAACTCATCTAATTCGCTTAATTCCACTTTAATTCTCTCACCGAAGATGAAGGGTGGAATCGAATTGAAGAATATGTCCAATATCAAGATGATCTGTAGGATGACGTGTCACCACCCATGAACATTTCTTCCATTTCTGAAGCAATACAACCAACATTCATTGGGCGCCTAAAAAGGGCTTGTAATCAAATTTCCTACCTCGAAATGCCTACTCGAGAGGTTGGGTTGAAAAATCCCTACCTAATCTGCGACTACTGTAGAGGATCTCATGAGGCCGACGAATAAATGCAAACTAACTGGGTCGAGCAAGTATGCTTATCCGGGGGAGACATCTACAATGACCCTTCCCTTCTGAGGTTTTATCAGAATGACAATACCTCACCATGGGGAAACAACAAACGTACAGAAAAGGGAGATAATGGCCCCGAGTGGGTTGTTAGAAGTAAGTTTGAAGATGAGCTCGCCAACTTCATGCTTGAAAAGAAGTCTCACGCGAAAGGGATAGGAGATATGCTTGTCCAACGCCATAAGGAATTGCGTGGACAATATTCCCAAATAATCTTAACAATCAACAAAAGCAAGGCTCCTGAACCTGAAGCACCAACTTTTGCCATAACAACTAGATCAAGAATTAGCATACAAGACCCACCTTTTCCAGCCCCGCCACGACCAGCGGTTGATAACTTCACCGAGGAAACTAAAAAAGGAGGGCCTAAGGACGCAAAACTAGGCATTATACAAGAACCCACCCCTTAGCTGTCCGTCCTTTACCAACCTTCCAAGTTATTCAATCTACCTTTTTCTTCCAGATTAAAAAAGCAGAAAAAGGATGACGAGGATGAGCAACTTCTCTTAATCTTCAAGCAAATTCATATCAATCTGCCATTCCTTGAAGCTATGATTCACATGCCAAAGGGAGCCAAGGTCTTAAAAGATCTACTTTCGCATAAGGAGAAACTTGAAAAAGTATCCTCCTCAGTCAAACTTAGTGAGTAATGTTCTACTGTTATCCAAATGAGTCTGCCTCAAGAGGAAGGGGATCCAGGAAGCTTCACACTGCCATGTCTTATTGGACCTTTGGCAGTTAAGAAAGCCATTGCTGATTTAGGAGCAAGCATAAATCTCATGCCATATTCTCTCTTCTGACGATTAAGGATTTCTAAACTTAAACCTACCAAAATGAGTATTCAGCTTGCCGATCGATCCATCAAGTACCCCATCGGGGTCTGCGAGAATCTATTGGTGAAAATAAGCAAGTTCATCTTTCCAGTTGACTTTGTAGTCTTGGAAATAGACGAAGACAAGCTAGTCCTAATCATCTTGGGGAGGCCCTTCCTCTCCACAGCAAGAGCTATAATTGAAGTTCACGAAGGAAAATTGAGTTTAAGGTTCGTAAGCGAAATCGTCACCTTCAACATTGGAAAATCCATGAAATCCAAACACTCCCGTGATGATTACCTATACTGTGCCAATCACACCGCTAAGCTGGTCTAGGAGCAATGGGTCGGCATAGTAAATCATGATGGAGAATGGACCAAAGAAGAAGGGTAAGACCCTAACAAGGTGCTTTCAATCTCCTTCTACCCTAGGACAGAGCCGGTGGAACCACTCGAATGGAAAGCCCCAGAAAATCGGCTAAAACCATCAAGCATGGAGCCACCCAAACTCAAATTTAAGGAGTTGCCCAAACACCTTGAGTGCGCTTTTCTCCAAGAAAACAACCAACTCCCAGTGGTTATCTCATCCGCATTGTCCACCGTCGAAAAAACCAGACTCCTTGAAGTTCTTCGAAATCATAAAGGGGCAATCGCTTGGAGTATTGTGGACATTAAAGGAATCGGCTCATCCTTCTGTACTCACAAAATACTCATGGAAGACGAGTTCAAACCAAGTGTCCAACCCCAAAGACGAGTTAACCTCAACATCAAGGAGGTAGTGAAAAAGGAAGTCATAAAACTCATTGACGCAGGATTAATTTATCCTATCTCCGATAGTCCTTGGGTAAGTCCTATCCAAGTTGTCCCAAAGAAGGGAGGAATGACCGTAGTAAAGAATGAGAAGGACGAGCTCATCCTGCAATGGACAGTCACCGGATGGCGCATATATATCGACTATCGTAAGTTGAACAACGCAACCCAGAAAGATCACTTTCCACTCCTGTTCATCGATCAGATGCTTGAACGACTGGTTGGACATGCATACTATTGCTTCCTAGATGGGTTCTCTGGATACTTTCAAATCCCTATTGCCCCTAAAGATCAAGAGAAAACCACGTTCACCTGCCCTTACGGGACCTTCTCATATACATGAATGCCCTTCGGATTATGCAATGCCCCGGCCACTTTTCAGCACTGCATGACAGCTATATTCCATGAGCTTATCGAGGATAGCATGGAAGTATTCATGGATGATGTTGGGACTTAAAAGACTTTAAGGATTCTTAGAGCTACTACTGCTCAGGTACATAATGGAAATTATGCTAAGTAGTTAGTACTCGTAGTATAAAGTTACCACTGCTAGTTACTACTGTTAGTATAATTTAGTACTGTTAATAGAAAGTTACTACTATTAGTTGAAGTTAAGACTGCTCAGAGTTGAAGACTGAAATATAAGCTAAGTAGTTAGTGATGCTAGTAGTAATGTTAAGACTGCTAGTACAAGTTACTACTGTGAGTATATATTAGTA
>BQNB010120389.1:0-19286 GCA_026074375.1 Tanacetum coccineum | reverse complement strand
CAATCATTGATCTGTAATATATGATCTACACACTAAGCTTGATCAATGATCAAACATATAGACATAATTTGATACTCCAACTACTATCTTCACAAATGATAGACGTTTTCAATCCTATTTTCGGATCTTGGCTATTCTGTTGTTAAATAATGATGGCAATTGGCACAGGTCACCGATCTAATAATTATTCAGAAAGCAAAAGGAACGATCATCTCGATAACAATCGTCGTCAAGAGCAACGTAACAAAGGTATTCCCAACAAATCTCATCCTAATTTTCGTGAGGAACATAAGTCGTTTTCATCAATCTTTGTTTCTAATATCCCATGGAATGCGTCGGTCCAAGATATTTGTAACAAATGGGGTGTGGTGATCGATGTTTACATAGCTGCAAAGAGATCCAAATCGGGTCATCGATTTGGTTTTGTACGTTTTATAAACGTTAATGATCTAATCAGTTAGTTTCCCATATCTAAGACACGGCTTTGGATGGTGGTTTTCATTTTTTAGCCGATGTGAGCGAAGTATGGTAGAACTTATTATAGACTTGGTGAAACGTTCTGGGGACGGCAAAACCCAGTGTAGGTCTCGATACTCTCAATCTGTTAGTAACAAACGAAAAATGTTTTTCAGTCTTTTAACTAGTATGTTAAGCCGGTCCTGGACACAATATCAGGTGGGAACATGTCGGGCAATATTACGGTACATGTAATGCTGGAGCTGAATCTGTAGGATTGGTCTTGTCGGATGTAACAAGGTATATAGCAAGCGGGTAATGAAGCGGTGCTGTCTATCTCGCGGTTAGACGATTGTATCGATTTGGAATGGTATGGAGGTTTAGTTTATTCTTGCTAAAGTTAAAGATTTTTTAAGTGTCATTTCAGAGCTTCTAAAAATATGTTTCTGAGGATTCGATGTGTTGGTCTTGATATGTTGGGGGAGTTTTGGGTTTGGTTGAATCGACTCTATGGTCAACGATGGAAAGCGTTCAAGACTTCAAAGGCAGTTAAAAGAGACTCTATTTTTGGAGTTCAAAGATGTTTCTCATGATTTTATTCCAGATGAAAAGATGTGTTTGGATAGACTGGTGTGCGTTGCCTTTGGCATAATGGGCTCCTGATGTTTATAAGAAAGTTGGGTGGTCGGTGGGGAAACAACGTGTTTACAGATATGGTAAGTGATGCGACCATGTTCTCATGGAAGGTTTGTGTCCTTACAGAGTTTTACATAGTGTATAGGAGTCCTTTTTGAGTTTCATATAGTAATCGGACTTATCGTATTATCGCTTATGAGTTTGCATATTGTGGAGGCCCAACATTGAAATCGATCGGAGGTCAATTCCTGAGTCCTAATACTCTGGAAAGGAAGGATGCAGAGGGTCCTAGTTTGGATGAAAGGTTTGGGAAAATGAGGAGCATTTGGATGTCGATAGTTGAAATTAAGATTCCCATAAAGAATGTTAACAAATGATTTTGGTGTCGCCTTCTAGTCGAGGTTTTGCGATGTGAGGAGGATGTTGTGGGGGTGGGAAAGTGATCTGTGGACTTCTTTGAAGAAGGCGAGATTCTGATGATTCGGTATTTGTATAAAAGATGGGTGTATTAAGGATTGATGAAAAGAAATTTGGAAGGAGGAAATTGGATGCTGTGTGAGGATTCTTGGAGTTAATTTCAGTGGTGTTGTTATAATGTTACCACTGATGGATAATGCAGGATGTTACGCCAAGTTATTGCTCTGAAAAAAAGACTCATCATTGCGCCTCATCTACTCCCCCGGGTAATGATTTAAATATGGCGTTGATTCGGTTCTTCGTGGATTGATTATATTGGTCATCTAACTAGTGACAAGATAGATTCTGATAAACGATGGAGCTATAGAGACCCCAATGGAAATATTCACGGGTTGTTCTCTCTCGCGCAACTACGTTCGTGGAAAGATTATTTTCCTAGCGATCTTCAGATTTGGAGTTATTATGGCAACGTTAAAGAAGCTATTCTTCTTCATAATGCCTATACGAGACAAACCATAAAGGATGCCGGTTAGATCACTTTTTGGTATGATGCCTCGGGTGTTCTGGTTTCGTTTCATGGAGTTAATTCAGTTGGGCGCAATTGTGGGATCTTTCTTATTCATAATAGCCATTGGTGTTTTGCTGAGTTCGTTTCGTTTTTTTAGAGTTTTTGTTCTTTTTCGTTCTTTGTTTGTTGGTGTTTTTGCGAGTGTATATCGTCTGATTAGTTTTTTCTAGCCTTTTTTTTATAAAAAATCCATTTGCCGTTCAAAAAAAAAAAAAAAAAAAATTTGATACTCCAACTACTAACTATAAAATAAGAAAATACTACATTCATAAAATTTTTACAAATAAAGTTCCACAAAATGACTTGTCACCAATCAAATTAATCTTAATCAATTCTCTCTTTATCTTTTACATTCATAACTCCTAATTGATGCATGACAAATCATTTTGTGAGAAAAATTTTTGTAAACATTTTGTGGATGTAGAAGACCTCTATAAATTAAGGATGGTTATTGTTAATCGCTTAATAATATTGTAATGAAAATGATCACACAGATACATAAGGGAAGAAAAGTTCTACGTAGACCTCATCATTTTTGTTTAAAATCAATGATACAAATACCAAACCTTTTATTTTTTCTTTATGTAATAAACTCATTTTTCACTTTTTTTTTTAAAAATTAAAATTATTCTCACAAACCGTTAATCTTTACGCAAAACGATACATACCATGCGATAAGAGAATTAAATCATTCATTTTTTATAAAGGGACACTTTGATATACGTGCGGACGAACTTTTTTTAGTTTTTTTTTTCAGTCATTGAAAAAATTCATGTGATTCTGGAAAATCACATGTGATTTGTATCACAAATCATATGTGATTTTATTAAATCCCCATGTGATTCTGATACAATCTTTTTGATTTTTTCTAAACTTGTGATTGAAAAAAAAAATCAAAAAAAAAAGTTGTCGAAAGTATATCAATGTGCCCTCTATAGAAAAAAATGATTTAATTTTCGCCGCGATGGTTGTATTTTTTTTGTCGTTTGACGATTTACCGTTTGCAAGATATTTTATTTTTAAAAAAAAATGAAAAGTAGGTTTTTTTAATTTAATAAAAAAATAAGTGGCTATAATTGATCCGTTGGGTTTTTGATAAATGTTGGATCTACATTGATCTCATCTCCTTTATAAGGTGTAGTATATATGACCTTGGATGTGTCGTTTATTGAGAAGTGATATATAAAAATTGCGATTCACTTATTTGGTGGCTACAGCTGCCTTCTAACTCTTGTTACACCAACTTGCAACGACAATTGTCATACAAGTGTTATGATTGAGAGATAGAAATATAATTATAAAATGACACCTTAACACCCAAATAATCATTCTCTTTTATATGAGACGATAATATAAGAGGCCTAGGTATCGTAACTTGGCAACACCATTTTTTTGGGTTCACATCAGGCACAATCAGATAACACCAACACCAACACCATTCCTCTATTCATACACCAAATATCACAACTCACCTTCTTATTTTCATAAAACCCCTAAACAATTATTTCATCTCTTTTAACAAACTAAACCATTTCATTCATAATTAAACATACCAATTACATTAAAATAAAACACATTACGAATTAAAAAAAAACAATACGAAATTAAAAAAAAAATTCATTACGAATAAAAAAAAAAACATTACAAAAATTAAAAAAAACATACGAAATTAAAAAAAACATTACGAAATTAAAAAAAAAAACCATCTCGTAATTTAAATAAAAACGTTACGGAAATTAAAAAAAACTTGTCTTCGTGTCCTCGTCATCGCTATCATTTTTCATTTTGTTTTTGATCAATTTTTTTTGCTTCTTGATCCAAATAGGCGTCGTCTTCGGTCCCAAATCTTCGGTGTAGTTAGCTTAGATACTCAACTCCTACAACGCTTAGTGTAGCTGGTCTTTTTCGGCTTGAGCTTCGAAAGCCCATTTCGGCGGCTTCCAGTTTCAAGGACGTAAGATCCCACTGTCCATAGCTCCACGATTGCGGCCGAAGCGCTTTCCACCGACTGGTGCTCGCAGTTATGTGCGTCAGATTTGCTTTTCTTGTGCGGGCCGTTATTTTCCGGAGCGGACCGTGGGGGCGTGCATCGTGACCGAATAGATCCTCCTGACTAGCCCCGGGGACGTCTCCGGTTAAGTCAATTTGTTCCGGTGCGTCCCATTTCGGGTGGAATCTCAAAACGGCCCAAGCATCTTCTTGAGAAAACGCGACCCCTCTTAGGCTCGTCACGATTAAAATTACTTTGAAGCCCGTTTCAAATAATCACATTGTTTTCGCCACTTTTTCCCTACGTTTGGCCAGTTTGTACGGCGGCGTTACTTTGGCAATTGGCATCATCAACGTATGTCATTTACTAGTCAACTTATCCTTCGTACGGTTTTGAAAATTTTTTCGATGGAACTCGTTCAAAACCCGGGGATTAACAAAATGTCTCATGCTTTTGTGGACCTTCCGACATTATTATCTTCGGATACGGCCAGTAACATGTTTTGCAAGCAATTCTTCTTCGACCGGTAGCCAACGGCCCGCTTTGCATACCGGCTCTTGGGGCTCTGTCTATCATCATTTTTTCCTTTCGGGCCATTTTTTCTTGCGACCGCCCTTTTTTTGGCGAATCGATTTGGTTGAGTTGATTGAGTGTTTGGGAACGAATTTGAGTGGAATGATGTGGGTTTTGTTGTAGATTATATAAATCACGTTTAGGATTTGTGAATGTTGCCATCGGAAAAAAAGATTGTTGTTGTTCTTGTTGGTATTGTTGCTGATACTGTTTCCGGGCCTGTCATCGACACGGTTGAGGTGATTTACATGAAACCGTTGTTGGGAAATTCAGACATTTTTTTGATTGCTAAAAAGATGTATGTTTATATTTGAAGAGTGGTGAATTTGTATGTGATTTTGTTTAGTAATGTGTATGTATATATAGTGGAGTTGAAGTAGGGGGGTTATAGTTTTAGGTAAAATGATTTTTTTTTTTAAATCGGCCATTATAGGGGGGGTGGTAAAATGAAATTTGTTTTATTTTTTAATATATACTAGCCGTTCTTAGGGGCTTAAAATGAAACATTATCAAATTGGGGGGAGGAAAAAGAGTAAAAATAATTTAAATTATAGAGTTAGGGGGGTTATTAGTTTGGGTTAAGTTTTATTTTCATTTTTAAAATTGATTTTTTTTTTTTAAAAAACACCCATACGCCAGCAGGTATGTGGCACAACGCCGCGGAGCCATACAAGTGTTATGATTGAGAGATAGAAATATAATTATAAAATGACACCTTAACACCCAAATAATCATTCTCTTTTATATGAGATGATAATATAAGGGTTCGTTTGATAGGGCAGAGTGAAATGTCATATGAATGAAATAATCGACGTAATGAAATAAATAGTGTAATGTAATGATTCATTACCATTATTAATCATGTTTGGTTTGTATGATAAAGACGTAATGAAATCATGATAAAAAAACCAAAATGACCCATTAATGATAGGGAGTTTATTTAATATGGTTACTTTTTTTTATGTAAATTTGATTCCATTCCCATGTAATAAAAAAGGTAAGGGGCCCTTAAGGAATGGTTTGGTGTAATGGTGCATTCCTTATAATGAATCATTACATTCCATAAATGTAAACAAATAACATTTTTTCATTCCATCGTAATAATCTTTTTCAACCCTTTTATTACAACATACCAAACACTACGTGATATCTATATGATTCATTCAAGTGATTGAGATTTATTAATAAAGAATATAACAATTACAATTGAATATTTTACTTATGTATCACTTATTAGATTACCGTAAATATGTCTTAAGTGGGCGATAAAAATGGTCGGTCTTGGTGTTTTGCAGCGAAATTAACCATTTACTTCAATGGAAAGATAGCTAATTGTTCATCTATTCGATTACATTAAATATGTTCATGCATACATATGCAAGTAAAACTTGCAAAAAGTACGTTGCGTAGTATTTTATGATCGAGGGCGAGACCTGACCCAATATGACTTCGTCTAATTTGGTTACTATTTTGGAACCAAAGGATAGGGAGTTAATTAGTCACTTTGAAGAGTTGATCTAACATAACAGGAAAGTAGACTATATTATATAGATCTATGAATACATTGGTGTTTCCTCTTTTGAAAAAATGTTGGGAATTGCAGGACGGAAAGTCCTTATTCATAAGGTGAAAGCCAGAGGATTGGAAGAAAAAAGTTTATCCTATGCGGAAAGAGTTCGATTTTTTTTAACGACAAAATTTTATTAAAAAAAACTAGCAAGAAGTTAGGCTAGAAAAAAGATTATATAGAAGATATGGCGATTGACAGGTCATTTAATCATGCAACAAAATTAACATTAAACTTCCTACGTCTATTGTTAACCCAAAGCCAAGTTTAAGAAACAATATTATCAAAAATCAATCCTTTAGAGGCTTTTTCAAAGAGAACAAAACCGCATTCATGTACTTTCATATATGTCACCACATGGAGAAGAACGAGGCTTTCAAGACAAGCTTTTGGAGGTTGTTGAGCCGAAGACCATTAAACCACGATTTCCAAGAAAAAAGGATCTATCAAATTAATGATATCAATATTCCACCATCGACCAAGCAACCGAAACAAATCCAAAGCCATCGAACAATCAAAGAAGAGATAATTACGAGATTCCACTACATTCTCACAATTCGGGCACAACATACAAGGAACGTCCAAGCCTCTGTTAGAAAGATTAATCCTTAATGTCAATAGAATTATTACCAAGTATAAGGATAAAATAATAGAAAAATATAATTTTAACAGTTTTGTGTAGTAACAAGATTTTGCTACCCGCGCTTCGCTGCGGCGCATTTTGTATAAAGTGTTAATCATCGTGTCAATGCTTGCAAAGTTTAGGTCTCTTCATAAGGGATTATCGAGCCTGAACCATGTTAAAGACCCACTAACATTAATCTAGCCAAAGGGTTCCAAGAGCCGACTTTCTTGTTATATACCCTTTTGATGTGTCGTTGTGTGGTGTATATTTTTATGATTCAAGTTTTAAATTTATATTTTGCCGACTTAACAAAAAGCAACACTTTAATGGGCAGTGTACCCGGTCGGTGGTAGATATGTAAGTAGGATGTCGAACACTTGAAGCGAGGTTAAATCTCTCAATTTATTAATATTTTGGTTTATCTAATCTAAGTTAATTCTAATCTAAGTCAAACCTATGCTAATCATATGTTAGTTCTAATCCTAGTTCTAACAGGTAAAAGGGGGTTTCAGCTCGAGAGACTGGCACGGGTTTGGTTGGTGACTACAATCAATTCAAGACACTTTAACCCACTGCAACAAATTACAGAAGATAGTAAAAGGCGGCAAGCCTTTATAATAGAAAATGTATTAGCCATCATTAATCCGATTAGATGTTGGTTTGTTTATTAGTGCAATGATTATTATCTTGAAGAGGCATATCATGCCTTCGACTTAGGCGGGACTTCGTCCTAATGACCTAGACACATTAATTCTGTCAAAATTAAAAGCATCCGCATAAGCATCCTTATTTGTGCGTATAAACTATCTTAGGGATTAAAGCAATGGTTGATCTTGTTAAAACCCTAGCTATAGTGACTTTAACACACTACTCGTTTCAATGGCAAATTTATACTCTAGTAGTCCACTTGTTTCCCAACTATCCAATAGAACAATCGACGTTATTTGTTTTTAATTATCTAGGTTCACCTGCTAGTCCTACTTGTTTCAATAAACAAAGGCAGGTTCCGCTTAACTAGTAAGCCAAAAGCGTTATCCTTAGCACGGTTTTAGAAGGACAAGAAATTTACTGATCCTATGATTCTAGATATATAAATTACTATATGCAGAGCTATCCCGGCATCTAGATTACTTGGTCCGTATCACTAGATCCAGTTGAATGATAGGTCGCATACAAAAACATGTAAATAAGTATAAATTGATAAACATAAACAAGCATACAACGATCAATTAAGAAATCGAGATATAAACAAAACCAAACATTCAGATCTTCATAATAATGGCTAATACCCGAAGGTATTAGCCTTCAAACATCATAATTAATACAAGAGTAATGACTTAGCCAAGGTAAACTAACCAAGTTAACGAATGATACCAAAAACTGAACGATTACAAAAGTATAAGAAATTACACGTTGTCTCCTATGGATTGGAATGCGTTGCGAGACCTCTTCTGCTCTTTTTCTCCTCTGAAAATTGACTTTTGTGGTTTAGGTATCGAGAAAATGATTTAGCACGCTTAAAACTCGTTTTTGAGTTTTATATTTATTAGGTCTGGAGTCGGTGTCGATACGGCGTATCCAAGGTATTGGATACGGCGTATTGGAGTTTTTTGGAGTAGGGACTACGTTTGATATCTTCTAGAATATTTTATTCCCATATAGCTTGAATACGGCGTATTGCCTTTCTTGGATGCGGCGTATTGGTCTTGTGTCCTTCGTGGTCTTTGGTGAGTGCAGGCACAGATACGCCGTATCTTCCTTGATGGATACGGCGTATTGGTTGTCAGAACAATAATCTTCAAAATATCTCCTTTTAGTCAAGTTTCACCAAGTACTCTATAATTACTGCAATTCTCAAATATGAACGATTAAGTAACAATTATTTGCAATAATAATACAAAATAGGTTAATTACATTAAAATAGACGTTATTTGATGTCATCACCCTTTAAGAGTATCCCCTATACAACGTTAAATATTCGATAATGTGATTCTTGAGCTTGAGCAAAAGAGCCGCAACGAAAAGAATTACAACTGATAAGAAAGTCATTTACTAAAACGTTTTGAGTTTCAATGACTACAAAAAGATATACTAATCTATTAAGACTTTCATACTAAAATATACATCCAATACATTGGTACTGGGTTAAAATAGGCAAAACATCCGTAAGAAACAATATGATTTATCCCAAAATAACTTTAGTGTATATTGGACTAAGAAGTGCCATCGCTAAATCCTATCCTTACCATTAGACCAGTCAATGGCACAGTTTTTAGAAGCCACACGATAGAAACTACCCTTGTACGTATTTATCATGAAGGAATCACATCGTGAAAAACTTGGTTCGGTACCAGTTCAGGACCAAACATGAAACCACTTTTTCAACAATGCAAACGAAAACAAAAACCATTTCTTAACGGCTACTGAAACTGTAACCTTTGCCCTTTTCGTGTTCTGAATATTTTATTTTTAGTCCTTTGACTATTTGACGTTTATCAGTTTATTCAGAAATTGTACCATGTCGACGGTGGTGATTTTATGAGGATTGTGGTAATTTATGGTTTATTGTAAATAATAATCTTTTTTAGAGGTTATTATTATGTTAGTTAAGTTCCGGGTGGTTGACCCGTGAATTTTTGAGAAATGCCAAAAACGTATCCCGACACGTCCGTTAATGTCCAAATGAGTTTTTGGGAAGTATAAGGTGTAATTATATCAAGTAAATACTCTAGGTTAATGGAAAAGTATTTTTAAGGTGAATAAAAATGCTAATTAACTTTGAAAAATATTTTACGATCGAGTTTTACGAGTTTTAAATGAACCCGACACAAAAAGGAAGGAGATGAGCCCCCTAGGATTCCTAGGTGTGGGTTCAAGCCTCTTAGGAGACAAGGGTGCTAGTTTTTAGCTAGGATGTTCCCCATTTGTATAAATATATTTCCATTTACCAAACATTCTCATTCATTCTTCCTTTTTCATTTTCAAAATAAAACAACACTAGTGTGTGTGTGTGTGTGTGTATTCGTCCGCCACCAAACACAACAAAAAACACATAAATTTTCCAACTTTGTTCAATAACGTGGTGATTTAGAATATTTTCGGGTTGATTCTAGTGTTCGGGTATTCATTAAAACAACGTTTGGGTTGTCCGGTTCGCGTCGAAATTCATTTTGAAGATCATTTTTGTAAGTTTTCCAATTAAATTTTAACTTGTCCCTTTTTGTAGCTAATGGTGCATAAGATGTTAGTTGTACGCCCGATCATTTAAAATCGAAAGCGAAATTTATAAATGGACATATAGGGTGCGTTTGGGGTTCGAATAAAATGAAACAAGGATAAGGTTTTTTAGTTTTGATATTATGGTCTTGATGGTTGAAAAAAATTATTTTCTAGTTAGCTTATTTTGGATAATAACTCGTATAGCTTATTTTTGGGCTTTTCGTGGCTTATTATGAGCTTAAAAGCTCACGGCTTTTTGGGATTATTCAAGAGAGGAGTTTTTGGTTAATACCTTAGTATATCGTATTTTTGTGAGTTATTTTTATAGCTTATGGTGTTAACCAAATACTATACGTAGCGTATTAGCTTATTTTTAAGCTTACAGACTTGATTTTGGAGCAGATAGGCTCACGGCCCAATAAGCCTCATGAAGTCGTGGCTTATTTGAGTGCTTATTGTGGTCCGGGTTACTTTGTTACTTATCATATCGGCTTATGTATACTAATGGGCTTTGGTTTTGGGCTTAGAACATATTTCGGATATATAAAAACCTTAATGGACCCTTATTGGGCCTTAAAGCCTAATAAGCTTTAACTAGTCGTTTTAAAGGTTTTGACGGACTTTTGAAAAGTGAAATGACTTTATGAAATATTATTGAACGTTTTTTTAGGGAAAAACACTTTGATAAACGTTGCGGATTGAGATTTTGGAATTTTGTCAGAAAGTGTCAAAATTGTGAAAAATGTTTGAAATTAAGGTTGGAAACCTTGGAAAACGTTGTATAAACGTACGGGTCATGTCGAAATTTCGTAAAAAGTTTATACTTAAAATTTTTACTCAAAACATGATTTTTAATTTTAATAATAAAATATTATTATTTTATTATTTTAATAAGTCGACTAAAAGGCGAAAAATATTTTTTTTGAAACTTTTTTAAAATGTTTAACGTAAATAAACGTTTCATATCGTAAAGAATAAATGGTTTAATTTTGGTATCTAAGTAAACCGAATGGACTTAACGATATGTATTTCATATCGTAAAGAATATGTAATTTTGGTTTAAGTTTGGATTTGGACCCCTGTGTGGGCATTTGGAATTGTAAGAGATTAAGGATTTGTTTATGATTTGGGACATCACTCGAGGTTTGTTCGAGGTTGATGGTCTTCATAACACTTGAAGTTTATGCATTGTAGTTTTTCTCTATATTGTATCTTATGTTATGATTGATCATTATGTTGCACTCCTGAGTTTCCGCCATTGTCGAGGTGTGACAGATTGGTAATCAGAGCCAAGGTTATAGAGAACTAGGTGTGTTGGCCTCGACTATAACCCAAGATCCGTCATTTAGTTGCGTATAGGATCTATGTGCGCGGTGTTTCGCTTTTGCTTGCTTTCGCGTGTTCGCGGTTTGGTGCTTTAGTTATGCCAGTCATTGAAATATGTGAGCTTAATACTGAGTACGACTAGGAAAGGATGCGGATATAAATACGGTGGCCAACGTAGTTATAAAAGTATCGCAACTTACTCGTACTTGGTAATACCGTTCACACAAATTGATGTTGACACCATAAGGGGGTATTATGCGTATACTTATATATATAGTAATATATTCTATATATATGTTAGTCTTCCTACCTACCTAACGTTGCCCATGTTCTCTCTCGTGTAGATAATGCCGCCAAGGATGAGGACCCGAAGTGCTGGCCGGCCTGTTGCCGAATCACGAGGAGGGAGAACGGATGAACGGGTTGGTAGAGGTGGGAGGGGTAGAGGACCTAGGGGAGGTAATGATGACCGTGTTGACAAATTGAATGGTCAAGGGAATGACCAGGGGGCGGTAGCTAATGAGAATGTAGAGGGAGTCAATGGGGGTGTGGGAGGAGCACCCGACTTCTCGACGATCATTGCCCAATAATTGCAGAACCTCTTACCTGCCATTCTAGCTCAGGTTGGTAACCAAGGAAATGTTGGAAGTCAAAATGGTAATGTAGTTAATGAGAACATTCAGGAGAATGTTAGGAATGTGTTGGTGAATAGTAATTGGGTAGGTTGTTCATATAAGGGGTTCTTAGCTTGTAACCCTAAGGAATATGATGGTAAGGGAGGTGCTATAGTTCTTACTCGATGGATTGAGAAAATGGAGTCCGTGCAAGATATGAGTGGTTGTAGTGTTGACCAAAAAGTGAAATACACTGCTGGTTCATTTGTGGGTAAGGCTTTAACGTGGTGGGACTCTCAGATCCCCACGCTAAGCCGGAAAGTTCAGTTAAGTAAGCCATGGAAAGACTTAAAAAAATTAAGTTTATAGAATGATAGAAGTAGTTTCGCGTCACCTAGTCATAAATGCAAAAGTGTAGAAACGAACGTGGAATCACCTGTTATGGTCGGCGCTGCATGATCCCGCTTAACTACTAATCTCCCATGAGTCTGGGCTAATAGTTTCCATTCATATATTAGTGACCCTTAGAAAGTAGGAAGATTGAGGGAGATACGTTGTATGGCCTTCTCCAACTGATACCGTTGGGTATAGGTGCAGCAAACATGAGCCAAATGGGACTATGCAAAAGGCTTTGTGCATATTTCTGGTGCATTGACTGATGAGCTGTTAGAAATGGAATCAATTAATGAAGGTTGAGAAAGAGGAAATATGGGGGAAACCTATTAGCAAGGATAAGATGGTAGGAGAGATAATAAGAGGACTAGGACTGGAATGCATTTTTAAGCACAAAATCCCGCAAACCAATGTAGGAAGAAGAGATACGGTGTTTTGGTACCCAAGTGTAACCACCGTGCAGACTATGCTACCATTAAGAGCATCCCGTAAGGGCCTATGTAGTGTAACACGGCCCATTTTAATGATAATAAAGCTTAAGAGCGAAAGGCTAATCTGGGGGGTATTACTAGCGTCATGTATCACAAACACAATCATAGAAAACGACTCAAAAAGAGACGTTTTTAAAAAGATACGATTATCATTTATTGTAAAAATCCAGAAGTTTACAAGGCAGTCCCAAAATTCTTAAAACATAAACATGATTAATGGATAACAAGTTTTTTAGCCACTTCATAGATCTATTGCCACTCCATGCCATAAGTTGCTCAATTACCTACGATAAACTAAAATATTGCCAGTAAAAAGGAGTCAACACAAAGTGATAGATGAAATTCATAGGCTTAGAAATGTAATAGTTAGAAATTAAACAAGTTTAACTTATGGAAATATTGGTATTGCAGGTGATAATTATCGTGGAGACATTATTATCACCCTATAACTCATGGAACATATAAAGTAGATAACTATCCAAAGAGGACATTAAAGAAATATTAGGAAGATACTATACCCAACAAATAGAGAAATCTTTAAGAGAATATTGGGAGATACTATCCCAAATAGAATTTAAATATAAATAAAAATTGGGAGATAGCTACCCAAATAGATAATTTAAAGATAATTATTTGGAAGAGACCTACCAATTCAAATATGAGAGTAAAAGAAATAATTAGCGACGGGATACTTACCTAGTCCAAAATCAGATCATTTAGAAAGTATATATGCGGAGAGATCAACTACGCACAAATAGATATTAAAGAAATATTGGGTAGATACTACTCAAATAGCATATGATACGACACATATATTAAGAGAGATACTACACCATAATCAAGAATATTGAAGACGAGATAAGTTGATGTCCCGCAAAGTACAGAGCCAAATAGATATTAAAGAAATATTAGGAGATTATTATATTTTGTAAGTTTATTAATACATACCCAAATAGATATTGGTGAGATACTACGGCAAATAGACATTTAAAGAGATATTAGAGAGAGTTAATACTACGCAAATAGATATTTGAGAGAGATACTATGGGAGATACTACAAAAGAGATTTCATTATTGCATGTACTTAGGCCAATAAAGTATCAGGGAAGCATTAGTTTAGAAAACACTTTGTCATTTCATGGTTTAAAGTAGTAGGCTCAATATTTGTGATATACGACATTGAAAGAAATCAGCATATGGGGGATTATAAAGTATTGTGAGGTATTAGTGACTCGATTAAGTCTTTGAAAAGTAAATCACATTTGTAATAAGATAAACGAGTTATATAAAGACGAGTTTTGGTAAGCAAGTCATGTATCCCCTTCAGGAATGCGGGTTATCAAAAAATTGTAAATAAGTAAAGGCTAGGTATGAATCCACAATAACGGTTAAGTACTTGTGTATATTAAAAATGATTATAGCATTGTATCCCGACCGTCGACTGATGTACAAAACATTAAAAAAAGTTAAAATGTGAGGCTATGAACTCACACTAAACAGGAGAAAATCTGATTTAATAAAACATCAAGGCACACAAGTAATATCAAAAGGAACGTGCCGTCCTGTATTGGTATGTAACAGACGTTATCTTAACCCTAGTAGGGTCGGAAAGTATATCAAAACAATTGAAAGAAAGCGCTACTTGTCACGTAACCCGCGAGAAACATTATATAGTTACGAAGTCTATAGGAAGAGTTGTACTACTAGAACTTGACTCTAAGAGTATCTCGTAGTTGTTAATAAAGAGTTTGATGTTAGAGAAGTTTTCTGAATTATCTGTTTTCAAACGAACCGTTCCGGGCGTCCATCATAAATTCAGAGCGTCATTAGTCAAACGAATGAGAGCAGTGCGCACTTTCAAAATCCTAAACAACAACAACTCAGTCAAAACCGTACCTACTCCAACCATGAACACTCTTTATATGTAGGCTAACCTCTAGTATTTGGAATAGAATAACGAATGTGAGCGGAGCGGTGTGGTTTTTTAAGGGGAGGGGGGGGAAGCGTTTTGATCAATATTTGGGGGAATGATAAGCACGACAAGCGTTAATTAAAGTTATGTCTTATAATGTTTTGAACACATTTTTATATTTTTCAAAATGTTACATTTTAGACCCTTAAAAATGAAAAATGGCAAAATATACCCTTGGAGTTTGCACTTTTACGAGTTTGGTCCTTCAAGTTTAAAAGATGTACAAATAAACCTTGTACTTTGGAAAGTGACATAATAGACCCTTATTGTTATAACTTTAGAAATATGGCAAAAATAGTCATTTTAGTTATAAGTTTCTGAAAGTTACGATATATCCCTTACATGGAATAACTTTTGAAAACACAGTCTAACATGCCATGCAAGCTTATTTTAAGTTTCTAAATGATATTTGCAGGTTATAGCTTATTAAATAAGCCTAAAATATGAAGATTTAACGTAACGAAAGTTTTTAAAAAATAACGATTCGTTAAGCTAGAAACCAAAACGGGTCGAATTAGGGTTTTTAAACGAAAACGCGTAGGTTTTTAATCTAAATTCTTTCAAAAATCAATAAAGTTGTTATATTAACATTAGTTAAGCATGTTAGGATAGATTATAACAACATTTAGCCATTATAACTTTTAGATTAATGAAAAACACAAAATTAGGGTTTCGGGTGTACGGTTTTGGATCAAAATGGAAAATGAGCATGAATTGAGTTATAAAACTTTAACAAGAGTATATTTAGGATCATATGAACATTATAAGAGTGCAAGAGCAGGTATGAAGATCATACAACCTGGGTTTGAGCTTATAGCTTGAAATGGGTTGAAATCCGGGACTTTAGCTTCGAGACGCTTTTGAATAACGACTCCCTCCTGAGCATCTTTTCTAGATCTTTCTTTTGCTTTACTTCTGTTCTTGAGACTTCTTAGGACCTCTTAGGGATCTTCTTGAGCAAAGTATTGCTGCTATGATGGGTTATAGAGGAGGAAGTGGGGGATGAGTTGAAATGAACATGGTTCGCCCCTATTTATAGGTAATTCAACTTGAGGAGACCAAGGTAAAAGGGTGAGGTGTCATATTTCTGTTCTAGCTAAGTTAGAGAGTCTACAAGGGTGATATGGAGGGTCTAGGGTGGTAGAGAAGTGATGTGGAGGGTGTTTGAGGCGAAGACTTGCCACGACAAGACTTAGGGACCAAGGTGATGATGTGGTCTCTTTTCTTCTTTCTAGCCAAGAAATGGTAAAGATATTTGTTGTAGATACTGGGTAAGCTGCTATGGAGCATGTGGGTGAGTCACGAGGTGCTTAGATGCAAAATAAAGTTTTAAAAATGGGTTAATTTGCAAGGTTATGGGTCGCGAGTCAAATTAGGGCACGAATAGGGTTTTTAGGTTTGAATTTCGTGTATACTTGTGTTATAAGTGTGAATAAATAATCACAAGGCTTGTATTAGGAGTAATTAACAAGAATTGATAAATACTTTGGATTTTAAATGGGCGAAACCAGTAAATGGGTCAATAGTTTACATTAGGGCATGTTTAGGGTTTCTTGGATTTATTTCGTGTATAATTGAAATGAAATGAAAGAATGATGATAGAATATGATTGGTAATGTTGTAAAATAAGTTATTACAACTTATTTGAGTGTTGGTTGAGGTTTAAAACGGATAAAAATCAATTAAACTGGTCATGATTTAGTGTTTTGTTCGGTTAGGTTTCCTGGGTTTTCAAATTAGTTTTGAGTGTAAAAACATATTGGAGGAGCTTATGAATAGAATAATTAGGGTTTACACATTGTATAATGAGTGTAGTAGCTTGTACAAAAGTGGTGGTGAAGAAACTAGAATGAAAACGAGGTAAAAATGGCTATTTTGGAGATCAAAGCTTTATGACTTTGTATATTTAACTTTTAAGACTTGTACTTTGATCTGGAGGAATTTCTATATCAAATGAGATGTATGTTACTTGTACATATGCTTTAGTATCTTGTACATTCATTTTAGATGTTAACTCTTCATGGAATTAGTGGTTTTAGAGGTATACGATAACGGTATCAAGCCCAGTTTTTGCGATATAAACGTTGCAATGGCTATATTATATAAGTAATGTACTATTACGTAAAATGCATACTTAAGATATTGACTGACAATGTTATGATGTGTTACTTGACTAAATCGTAGGTTAGGATTGACATAGATAGGTTGCGTGAGCTCGTTAACTTTAGATATGCAAGCTATGTTGCATATTGAGATATTGGTAATGTAAGTAATGTAATAAAGCAAAAAAATTCTCCGTACAAATGTGATCATAATAAAATAGGTTGATTTTGCATTGAAAATTTCGGATTGTTATAGTCTCCACCCCTTAAAGAAATCTCCTCCCGAGATTTAGATGAATGTTAAAGCTAGATTAGTCAACTAGATAGGAATACTTAGCACGAAACTTGATTTCGTGTTAGGTTTTAACAAGGTCACAAGTCCACGTGTGTGATGCATTTATAATTATGTTGCGCACCATAATTATAATTGCCATTCCTTCAACACGGTTTACTATTTGCAAAGACCACACCTCTTGATGACACACAAATAGAAATTTCTCCAAATCTTGCATATATCTTCTTGTCAGAACCTGGGTAGATGGAAATACTTTGATATATATAGGACCTGTGGGTTGTGGGTCTACCACACTTCCGCTGCACCATTCTGATCGTAAAGAATCGTTATCCATTAACCTTTAAAAGTCAACATCGAATAAGAATGCTATCACAAGTCTTTGTCAAAACTTTCATACCTAGTGGTATTGAAATCATTTGGCATTGTATCAGACTTGTGTGTATCCTTGTTACTTATATTGCGGATATAACGGCAAAAATTTAGAATACGGAATCAAGGAATGCGTGATTTAATAGAGCTTTAGTGTCTAGGTACCAAGGTGTGAGAAAATAGGGATGGATAAAGATATGAGTCATCATATTACAAGATATAGGATAGAAAGCTATTTCGGGAGAAGACATAATTCGTATACAACTTAGTGTACATAACATAAGTTATTTATATAATAGTATAGTAGTTATGTATTTTTACATACTATTCGGAAAAGTAGTGGCATCTTCGCAATTCAGGGAAAGTAGTGGCACGAAGGACATTGATGGCTAAAAAAAAGAAAAGTGGTTATAGTTAAGGTTTTGACCTTGTTCTCTACAACCATGGCTCTGATACCAATCTCTAACACCCCTATTTTTACAATATAGCAGCGAAAGCTAATCTGGGATATTACTTCATAGTACAACAGTCACAATCTTAGAAAACGACTCAAAAGAAACGTTTTTAAAAGATACGTTATCATTCATTAAAATCAAAGTTTTACAAAGGCATGTCCTAAAATCTAGAAACATAAAATGTGAATAATAACAAGTTTTAGCCATCTTCAAGTCCATGCCACTCCATGCCACAAGTTGCTCAATTACCTGGGATAAACATGCATAAAAAGGGTCAACACAAAGGTTGAGTGAAATTCATGGGTTTGAAATGTAATAGTTGAATAAAAGTTATCATAATGGAAATATTAGTATTGCAGGGATAATTATCATGGAGAACATTATTATCATGGAGAACAGTACTATCACTCTAAACTCATGAATCACATAAAAAGATATTAAAGAGATATTAGAAGATACTACCCAACGAGGTATTTAAAGAGATATTGGGAGATACTACCCAAAGAGACATTAAAGAAATATTGGGAGATACTACCCAAATAGATATTAAAGAAATATTGGGAGATACTACCCAAATAGATATTAAAGAAATATTGTTAGATACTACCCAAATAGATATTGAAGAGATATTGGGAGATACTACCCAAATAGACATTAAAGAGATATTGGGATATACTACCCAAATAGATATTAAAGAGATATTGGGAGATACTACCTAAATAGATATTGAAGAGATATTGGGAGATACTACCCAAATAGAAATTAAAGAGATATTGGGAGATACTACCCAAATAGATATTGATGAGATATTAGGAGATTCTACCCAAATAGATATTGAAGAGATATTGGGAGATACTACCTAAAGAGATACTTCCATGTATTTAGGCAATAATATATCAGGACAGTATACAGTTTAGAAAACACTTGCATTCATGGTTTATAGTAGGTATCACAGGATTATAAAGTATGTGAGGTTATGAACTCATTAAGTCTTTGAAAAGTAATCACATTGTTATGAGATAAACGAGTATATAAAAGAGTTTGTAATAAGCATGTATCCCCCTCGCGGGTTTATAAAACATTCAAAAGATTGAAAAGCGAGGCTATGAACTCACCTTAACAGTATAGGGAAATATTGATAGCAAATGTATATGAAAGTAACGGCTTCATCACGGGCAACCTAGGGTAATATATGTCAAGTCTTAGTTTAATGTTAAA
>BQNB010120388.1:0-19285 GCA_026074375.1 Tanacetum coccineum | reverse complement strand
TGTCTCCATTTCTATCCCCCTTGACCAGTTCAAGTATAGGGGGATCGGGTCAAGCTAAGTGACCTTAAACAAGCGCTTCGTGGGTGGCAACCCATGCTTATCCTAATATAATTATAATAGTAGTAATGAATAAGTGTGTTGTGAGAGAGGCTCGCCTCTTCCATTTTCCGTGTTTTGTGTTTTGTGTTGTATGTCCAGGATTGCCCGGATTTTGAAGCCTCTCGTGCTCATGGTTTTGTCCTTCGTTCACTCGAGCTTCACATCCTCAGCTTCATTTTGGGAATCCAATATCCAAATCTTATCGACTAACGTTTATCTTTGAGCATACTTAATAAACGGCTTTAGATTTACGTAGAGACCCTTCTTAAAACATTGAGGACAATGTTTAGTTCTAGTATGGGGGGATCTATCGATTTGATTGTGCCTGCAGCCGTTGTTTTCACGTAATCCTGTTTTTACCACCAAAATACCAAAAAAATGAAAAAATTTAAAAATTTTCAAAAATAAAATAAGTGTTTTGTCACAATTTTGACTTTCCTGCTGGGTAGAATAAGAATAAATTTTGACTCGATCGAGCGTGTTGAGCTCTAGCTTGTTCCTTAACTTTTAGACTAAGCATTCGCGGATCTTTTTATTAAAGATTTTAAATTTGCGAAGAACAAGAAATGATAGAGTTAATTATGAGTAAGATGCTAAACAAGGATTAGTTGAAAATCTTAAGAGCTCATAAGTGTAGTTTGTGGCTTTTTCTCCCATAAGCTCCTAACCTGACTAATAATACGTGCTCTTTTCGAAAATTAAACTTAAATCAATGATTTTTAAAGTATAGTCGATAACAATAATTTATTTAGTCTTAGTTCAAATTTATACTTAAATTTTCTAAAAAGAAATTTTCTCTATATCGTGGTAATATAAAGTAAAAAAATGAAAAATGAGGTAATAATAATAATAATAATAATAATAATAATAATAATAATTGTGGGCTAATAAAAGTTTACTGCATCTTGCCGGCTCACAGTCGATGTTGCAGTCTTCTAAAAAGGCACATAGTAATAATCCGAGACTGATAAAAGTTTGTTGCATCTTGCCGGCTCACAACCGATGTTGCAGCCTTTTAAAAGGTCGAGGATTTCCTTCGTTTAAAGGATGTATAATTATATTAAGTGTAATATATGTGATTTAATAAATATAGGGAAAATCTATTTTTCTTAAATTTAAATATGCTTTTAAACTAAGACTATTTCGTTTTAAGTTGTGATTTTTTTGAATTGTTTAACGGGAAGCCTAAGAGTTTTTGAAACCGAAGGTCCGTGAGTTCTGATTCTATTCTCTGTGGGGTGTCAAAAGCCTGGTCACCTAAGCCGGTCTCGGTTGGGATGTGCCGAGAAGAAAGTCACTACATGGAATGATCTCGCCTTTAAAATCATAATTCCTGGGTGGAACGTGAAGCATAGAAATATTGCAATTTTCTTAAAAAGGTTGATCCATGGTTGAAATTCAAAATAAGCACATTCACATAATATATAATAATTGTACGGACGAAAGTTTCACAGGTAGAAGAATGAGTAGTGTTAGCATCTAACTTATATTTAACGGTGATTTCGTTTTAGCTTGGTTTGGGACAGAGTGAAAAATCGACAGACACTATTTTATCTGTTTTAGGGCACTTTAAAATTGAAGTGCCGTCTTATTCAATGACCCTAAAGTAATGAAATAACCGAAAAGTCAAACATACTAGTTAGAAAACGAAGAAAGGAAAAATATAAAAAAATATGTGAAGTAGTTAGTGTAGATTTATAAAAATGGTCAAAACGGGGCTTTTCAAAGCTAATGATTCTTTAATTCCCCTTGATGAACACTTAGCTACTTTTAATGTAATTATGTCGAGGTGGATCGAGATTCTGTTTCTAAAAGTGTTACTTATGGCATTGTTGATGACACGGCAATAGTATTGAGTAATGGAAGATTTTTTGTATGGTGCTTAATTACACATACCTTAACCTAATAAAACGAGCTTTAAATGACAAAAACGGACAAAAAAAGCCGAATATAAGATGTTGTTTTTGCTTGTATACTGTGCAGGTAACGGATATTTACTAAAAGGACAATAACAAAGCCAAAACCGAGCACGGGAATAGAAAGAGCGTGAAAAGGTCAAAAAGTCAAAGTCAAAGTCGAAGCCAAAGATTGTGCAGAAATCTGTAAATGGTGCCAACCTCACCCAAATTAAATGGTCGAGTCAGCCAATTAAGCACAATTATTTAAATTTAAAGCCCTATGTTATAAGCCTAAATCAATTATAAAAGCACCAATCGAAACCATATCACCCGGCCCAGGATCAAAATCCCATTAGCCAAATATACTTAACCATACATTTTAAACCATTTCACCGTTAGTCCTTAAGGACTAACACCATTAGTCCTTAATGTTTACACCATCAGTCCCCATACCCCTAACAATCGTTAACTCAACTAAAAACAAATCCCGCCAAAACTTCTTATTCATCATCTCTGTCACCTCAACCCCTGCACCCCAAAACAAACCCATCACTTTCCTAACTCAACCCCACTCCACAAGGTGCCAATTCCACCTTGGCAATCCTATGAATTTTCATTGGCTATGGGACATCACAAAGAATCAAAGGTTGTGATTCAAGAACTTAGAGAATAAGATAATTGAAGGGCTCGGATTAAGGCTTGGAGAGCACTCACACAAGAAACACACTTCAAAGTTGAAGAACTTCTCAAACGGCTATAAAGAGGGTGTGTTTTCACAGAGGAGTCTTAAGTAGCTTTTAAGTAATTTAGTATAGCTCTTTTATTGTACTTTACTGCTTTTTTAAATCAGCTTATTGTATTTAGTTTCAAGTATTGTAAAACATTTTTAAGATTAATGAAATTTTAAGTTGTTTTATGAAATTCTGTCTTTACTTGTGTTAATAAATTATAAGTTGTGATAAGCTCTAATAAGCTCTTATATAATCTGTTTTTATAAAGCAACATAGACTTTTACATAGCTTTAAGCTTTTAAGCTAAATTCACCAAAAATCCACTCCTTAAATACCACAACTTATTTTGGAAGAAAAGCCAAACCTGGAAGGGATTTTATGACCATACTACTTCACACTACTTTATCAATATACTAGAGCTTGTTTGATAAGCTCAAGAGCCATTTAAGTCTTTGTTAAGCATAAGGGATTTGTAAGTCTTCATTATTTAATTTTTATTTGGCTTATTACGTTTGCTTATTTTAGTGCTTATTACTGCTTAATACTGCTTATTATTGCTCATTTATGTTGTTCATTGCTTACTTATGCTTGCTTATTGATTAGAAGTCTTTTACTTAGGTTTTGAGTAAAACTGTCTTGGTAGCTTAAAATTCTTATATTGTATTGCTTATTGTCTAGTGCTTATTAGTGGTTGAAAATTGCTTATTTGTCCTTATTTTGCCTTATGCTTAATCTGTTTTTAAAGTTTTCTTTAAGTTTTCTAATTTTCTAATAAGCATATAAGGTTTTTTGAATTTAAAGTGATGTTTGGCACTAAAGCATTAATTAACTCATGTTAATACTGCTTGAGTGTCTTTTGACCTTTAAGTCAAATTTAAAAAGCTCAAATTAAGCCTATAAGTCAACTTAAATAAGTTTTCAAAGTTTAAAAGTCATTTTTAAGGTTTTTAGTAATCATATCTTGAATCTGTGGTGTTTTTAGTTTCTTTGACAGCTTATTGTTTAAGATTTTGAATAGGTGATATTTAATGTGTTTTCTAGCTTGTTTTTAGTTCTAAATGTAGTAGAATAGAGTTGCCAAATTGTGCAATTTGTTACTTGAGTTTTTAGTGTAAATCTGTCAAGTGTTGTTTCAGTTTCAAAGTTTTAAAAAGCCATTTTTCAATCACTAATTTAGCTTAGTTAATGTTAATTTTAGGATTTAAAATTGATAGTATAAGTTCATTAGGTATTAAGCTCAATCTGTTTGAGCTTATTTTGTATTTTAAAAGTCTTTTTCATAGCTTAATTTAGGGCTGCACTTTATCATTTTAGCTTTTATAAACACTTGGAAAAAAAAGATAGGATTTTAGGTAAACAACCCTTTTTCATAAGCCTTTTTCTAGCTATTTAGTTACTTAAAATGCTTAATTTTTGCTTTTTCTTATAGCTTGTAGTATTAACTTTATCTGTTTTTAGGTTTTAGAGCTTAGCTTATTAGTATACCAGCTTAATTTTTAGCTCAAAAAGTGCCCTATAGGCTGTTTTGTTCTCAGCTTTAATTAAAAAGCTAAGTTGAATATTTGAACTTATGGTTTATTGGATATGCTTATTGTGTTAGATTTGCTATATGTAGGTTCTTTTTAAGATTCTTGTAGCTTATTTGACCTTAGGTTAAGCTTTTAGAAGCTTATTTGCAAATTTAAGTTTAGTACAGCAAGCCTTAAGTTTTCTAACTAACTTAATTGCATCTTATTGCATTTCTGCTATTTTACTAGCTTATTGTAGCATCTTAAAGCTATGCTAGGTAAGGTGTTAGTATGTTTCAGCTATTTACTTTACTTATAGCCTTATAAAGGTCCCAAAAAAGTTCAAAAAAAAGTTTTGTTTGAAATCCAAGTTTTAAAAGTCCAAACTGTCACTCTTTAGTTTGCTTATTTCTAGCTTATTTTCAAGTTTTATAAAAAGTTCTTTTTTTTTAAGTTTTCCATTTTTGCTTATTTTATAACTTTTTAAAAAGAAAACAAAAAAAAATGTTTTATAAAAAAGGAAAACCACAGGGGTCGAACCTGTAACCTCCCCTTCACACACCAACACCTTAACAACACCACACTTTACCATCTGCGCCCTTGGGACTTTTTCGTAAGTTCCTTGGGGCATTTGGTATTTTAAGGGTTTTTTTCCCCTTTTAAGCTAGCAGCCCTTTTGGGCGTAATTCCAGCTTATTAAGATAAGCTGGTTAGCTTATTTTATTTTTCTTAGGTTCCTAACTGTTCAAAGCACTTTTCGTAATTTTTTCAGAATTTTCCAAATTATTTTAGTATTTTTAATTAAATTTTTAGATTAAATCAGTTATTAATTCATAATAAATAAAATAAAAGTCAAAAAAATAAAATTCTTTTTTTTAAAATTTTCTTTTATCATTTAGGACCTTTAAAAATTAAATTTGCTTTTGTAGGGTTTAAATTTGATAATTTAGGTTTTTAAAGCTCGGGTTTTGATCCCGTTATCATTTTTCGTGTTTTAACTTTAATTGTTTTCGTTTTTAACTTGCTTTTATTTGTTCTTGCATATTAATTGTAGAAATAGAATCAAAAAAATCATTGAATCATTCAATCACGCGATCACGAACTTAATCACGATTCTCAATTCACGCCTCGTCGGGAAACGACCCGGGAATGTTTTGGATTTTACTTTGGATAAAAGTAACATCTTAGAAGCCTTACGGAATACTTACTCTCTCTTATAATTTGATATTTTGGTACTAGTTATATATATATATTATATATATATATAGGCTAAGCAATTAAGTATCAATCATTTAACGTATGGACAAACAAAATAATTAAGCATAATTAGTGATCAAGAAAACATTTTTCTCTTAATCCTCACTTTTAATTCTACAAAAGTATTTTTTCAAAAATACTTTTACAAAATATTTTCCAATTAAAATAAAAAGTTTTATTAAAAACTTAAAATTTGAAATTCAAATTTTCCCCCCAAAATGGAAGATTCTACACCAGATACAACATTCCCTATAGAAAAACAAAAAAATGGAGCAGAGTCTAGGCGGCGACCCCCTTATAGGCCTGGCGGCCCCCTTATATATAAAGGACCGCCGGGACCGCCCCCAGAGAGCCGTTGGGATTCACTGCCTATAAATATTGTTCCATTCCCAACAGAAAAATGATTCCTCTTTGCACGAAATTTTTCAGTCTCTTCTTTCTCTCTCTAAAACTTATTTCTCTCACTAAAACTCTTGATCACTAACATACTTAGATCTTGTTTCAAATGATCTAATCTCTTCTTCTAATCTCTTCCCTCTCATTTAAGTGCAAGAGAAAAACGCTCGTATTCGTCAAGAAACGAAGTGTTAATTAGTGATCTCTCATCTTTTCTTCTAAGTAACAAACCTCTATTGTATTTATCTTGTGTATTTGTGTGATTCGGATATTGTGTAGATCTTGTGAGTATGTATATCTTGTGAAGTGGTAGATTGGTTCTAGCTAAGATTAGGACTCGACATTTAACTTGGTGTCGGAAAATAACGTAAGCGAAGTGTAAACGGTTTTCTCCGCCTAAAGGGAGCTTGTTGACATAGTGAAATCTCGAGTCGGATACTCGAGGAGTGGAGTAGGGCGAAGAGGTACTTCGTAACCGAACCACTATAAAATCTTGGTGTCTTGGTTTGGTTGTTTCTTTCCTTATTTTTTTATATTATTATTGTTGTTATCTAGTTTTAGTTTAGATAGTTATTGCTTGTTCATATTGTGAATTTGTTGAACCTATAACTCGGATCTGAACATTTTTTAAAGTAAAATTTTAAAACGTAAAACAAACGTGTAAACTATCTAACCCCCTTCTAATTTTCACAGTTTAATATATAAAAACGATTTATAAAACCCCATAAACACCAACAACAATCACCTTTTTATCGTCAATAACCTTTTTGATCCTCATTTACATATTCTCAAAATTTCGCAAACACTTTAAAACGTAAGACACTGTTCCTATCTATCAAAATACAAAAAGAAAAAAAAAACAAAATTAAAAGACCTATTATCTATAATGACAATGAATCACTAACCTGTAAACTGAAGTTCGAGTAACTGCAATTCAAAATTTCTAGATCACACATTTTGATTGTCTAATAACGATGATAATGTAGGTTTTGTGAACTATCTCTTATGCATGAAGGTTGGTGGAAATAACCTTTATAAACAATGTTAAAAAAAAGAAAAAAAAAACGAAATGACAACGTTTTGTTTAAACGCATTTTCAAAGGAAATAGGTCATCCGTAAACGACATCGTTTGGCTCAAGTCAACTATGAAACGGTCCAACCCAAATCCTTAACGGCGTCATTTTGGCAAGCAAAAAACGATGCATTTTGACCTTAAACGCTGTCGTTGCTTCGCTATTGTATAAAAAGGCAATAAGTTTTAAAACTAAAATTTTAAAAACCAAAACTATTAAACCTCTTTTTTAGTTTTCTACAATTTTTTTAGTTATTAAATTTAACACGATGGCCCAACGACCATATACGTACATAAATAACAAATTAAAAGCACAAGGTTTATATAAAATGGATTTTGATACCAAAACTCTTAAAATAATGGGTAAAAAGTAATAAAATTTTCATCTATTCATATATTGGATTCAATAAGAACTAAAAACCTTCGTGCATAATATACCTGTGTTTATTATTCGTTATGTATAGTTTTTACTAATAAACAATGAATATTTTATAAAAAATATGTATATGCATAATGAATCATAAATCATACAGTATTATATTATGCAAAATGAGATTTAAATTGCTCCGTGTTTATAATAAATTTAATGTATAAATACATAAATAATTTATACTTAGGGTTCGTTTTTTTTGAACGGCGGATTTTATTGAAACAAAAAGACTAGCAAGAAGCTAGAAATTACAAACTAACAAGATGCGGGTTTTTAAGCCAATCTACTCAACTAAAAGACTTTTTACATATATGATTACACAAAATGAAGGATCGGGTGACTACCTCCTCAAATATAAGCGCCTTCGAAGGGCAAGCCGAACCAAAAATGCTTTTGTTACGGAAATTCCAAAATGAAACCACCACAAGACATAACAAAAACGCCTTCGGAACAACCTCTGTTATGTTGAGAATCGAAGACGGATACACAACAACCATTCTAACCATTCATCATAAGAGTAAACTCATCATGACATCAATCTCCACCAAAGCAAAACCTTGCGAAATATCTCTCTAGATATAGGGCAGTAAAAGAAAATTGCAAACCGAATCCACATTCTTTCCGCAGTAAGATCAAGAATCGACTCAATATCCATGCCTCTTTTAAGGATGTATCAACCGAGTAATATGATGTCCAACTTAACTTTCCCAAGCGTGAAATATTACGTTAATAGGCACGGTCTTTATCAACGGTTTTTGGAATAGACATCTGGTAACGAGTTTGCCCAGGAGATACCTAACAGAACAACTGTAAACTCGCCACAACCTTCGAAAGACCATCTCCCATCTATCCTTCGAATCGAAAAAAGTAATTCCCTCCATAACTCACGAGCTGAAAATAATTGAAGCTCTTCAGCTCAGCTCTTGGAGCTCTAAGAAACTCTAACATAGATGATCATTCATGAGATAACTTCAACGCCACTGAAATTATTTTTTGAGTCTCCAAAGCATACATTATGGTGAAAATCAGCTGGATAAGTGTTTGTCGCCCCAAACCATTTGTCCTCCCAGAACCGAATGTTACCCAAGTTGCCCCAACTTTACTGTAATGACTCCGCATCAAATTAGTCCCCCTGCCTCATGAATATTGATGAACCTCCATAACGATATCCAACCATAAGGACGGAATGAAAGGCTTCGAACATAGTTTACCAATCTTTCCCTCTTCTCCATGTATCTCATAATAAGTTTTGGTCGCCCATAAAAGCTGATTGTTGTGTGCAGAAACCAACCAAACCCATTTGAATAAAATAGCTCTATTAAGAGCGTAGAACTCCGAAACGTCCAAGACCCCCCTTTTCTTTATAAGCCCAAAAACTACTCTAAATTTAACACCATATTGGCTTCTTTCCATTATCTCGTACCAAAAAAGAAAGACATCCTAATGGATTCCATATTGAGAAATAACCTTCGCTGGAACTTTGAATAAGGACATATGGTATAATTGCACCGAACCTTGGACAATTTCATAAGAGTATCCTTCGCCCCGATGAGATAAGGTCTTCAACATCCATTTAATAAACTATTAAAATATTATTGACAATCTCGCTCAATGGATTGAATCCGAGACAATAGGCAACCACTTTGGAACCTAATATGAAAATGCACTTAAGGCTGAAGAATGCTACATCCAATTTTCTTGCTTGCCTGGTTCCACCTTGTCGCTAGAAACACGAAATCCCCTTGATTAAACTTTTGAGCGTTGTATTACCTAAACCCGAAGCTGATAAAAACATCCAACATACAAGAATAATATAAAAAATTTAGCTTCCTCCATACCAATGAAAACCGCGACCTCCTCATAGAAAAAATGAAACATAAGAGAAGAACCAACCAGAATACGTCTAAATAAGCTCGTCCACCACTCTTTGCATCGAGATAAGTATACACTCCATGATCAAAAGAAACAAAACGGCTGAGAGAGGATCACCTTGCCTTAGGCCTCTAGAACTGAAATTCCTTAGAAGGAACTACCATTCACAATAACCGAACCTTTGGAAAGATAAGCAATTTTTGGATCCAAACCACACCACATCTCACCAAATCGAACCTTTTTAAAACGTCATCCAAGTAAAACCCAACTGAACGAATCATATGCCTATTCGAAGTCTACCTTAAAATATCATCGTATGCTTCTTTTTCATCTTACAACGCAATTGAAAAAACTCATTAAAAATGAATGGACACTAGAATCTTCCGTATTTCCGCCACAAAGGCTGATTGAACAACGGATACTAAGTCTTCCAAAACAACACACCAAACGGTTTAGCCAAATCATGGTAATGGAATCTTGTATACAAACTATCCAATTAACGTGATCGGTCGGAAATCTATCATCATTTTAGACCACCTTAGTCTATGGGATTAGAGTGATTAACGATGAGTAGCTACCTTTAGATTGCCCATGATTGAAGAAGTATAACACCTCCTCTACCTACGTCCTTTTCCAGAAAATCCAATATAGACGATAAAGCCAAATGTAAACCCATCAGGTCCAGACGATTTAACAACCCCACAATCCCCAAACCGCTTTCTTGAATCTCACACGAGTAACCTCAATTTCCAAAGCCATTTGTTGTTCGAGGCTCAATTTATTCGGGAAGTCCAAATCGATATGAAGACGATAATCAGGAGGCTTATTAAAACGACTAACAAAATAAGAGAGAAACTCATCTTTTACTAGAATAGGAGATCTGTTGGTATGATGTAATGAAATATTAAATGAATGAAATAAACGACGTAATAGAATAAATGATGTAATGTAATAATTCATTATAAATATACTCATTAGAGATGTGCCAAACACTGTTCATCATAAACAGTGTTTGGGCCATTACTTTTTTTGGGCTCCCAAGTGTTCGGGCCGTAAGTATTTTTTTGGGCCGGCCCATTTGGGTTTTTTTTCCTTCCTTTTTTACTTAGTCAAGACTTAAAGCACAAATTGTGATGATTATGACATAAAAAACGTTATTAATAAGAAAATGTTGAAAAAAAAAAAAAACCTAAAATAACTAAGTAACTATTAAAATAAACGAACGCAATGACGAACCGACGTACCCTATTTCAAAAAAAAAAACCCCATACAGCAAAAAAAAACCTTTAAACATGAGGCCCAACACATAAGCTCATATAAAAAAACCAAACTATTAAACATGAGACCGTGAAAATAAATTCATACAAAGGAAAAAATAACATAAAAAAATAACGCTACAGAGACCGAAAAAATAAACCCGCACAAAATAGAAAAAAAAATAGCGTCCCGCAACAACACGTGAAAAATTAACTAGCCCCCGCAAGCACGCCGCAGTAACTTGCTTATTACTCTTATTAATAAAGTTTATGGTTGGTATGACAGGACGTAATGCAATCGATAAAAAAAAGACTAAAATGTCCATAGTTAATAAGAAGTGTATTTAATGTGGTTAGTTATTGGTGGACTTTTATGCAATTTTGATTACATTACGGACGTAATGAAAAAAAAGAAGGGGCCCCTTATGGAATGAAAATGGTGGTATTATGATGTAATGATGATTACACAGAAAGTGAGCATTGCATTCCGCAATTGTAAACAAACATAATTTTCTCATTCCGTCGTAATAATCTTTTCCATTCCTACTCTCATTATTACGATGTATCAAACGCTACGTTAGTGTTGTTAGGGGTACCCCATATAAGATTTTTGCACCCCACCCATATTCATCAACTCTTTTGACAGAAAATACAATTTTTTTATTATTAGTAGTTACTCATTTTTTATTTTTTAATACTTTTGACTTATCAAACTTTATACATTTTATTATATACTTTTAATTATGTAGTTTTAGAATACAAACAAAATAATAATAAAAATTGGTGCCAACAACCATTTAACTTAGCCCTTTATACTCCTTCGTCCTAGTATTTTTGTTCATGTTTTCTTTTTAGGATGTTTAAAATTAATTGTTCATTTCTAAAAATAAAAAAGATAATTTAATATAGATTACCATATTACTTTTTCTTGATTTTATTATTACAAACTTTATAAAAAATAATAATTATTAGTTAAGATATAAGGCCGGATGGAATAGAGTGCAAACTCACAATTCACACACCACTCACCATGCAAACACTATGACGGTGCCATAGACTCACACGTGACTTGCTTCCATTAAGGTGAGCCACTCACCTCCAGTGAGTGGTAAAAACTGGGCCCCTCTTTTTTCTTTTAATTTATTTTATTTAGTTTGTGAGTGTGTGTGGGTATTTAGTGAGATCTATTTTATATAAAGTGAATATTTTAATGAAAGTGTCCTAAGCCAAGGCGTCAAACATGCCAACGGACCAACTGAGCTCCATTCTGCGCTGCCAAGGGTCTCGTCGGCGTGGCTTAACAGCCCACGCCAAACTTTTTTTTTTTTTTTTAAGATCTAGACCTTAGGGGGTATCGAATTCAAAAAACAATACCCCAAGAAATCACCTCATTTTGCACGCTCCCGTTGTAACTAAATCCTATAACATGAACCTCCCGTCATTTTATTTTCATACTTCACACACACTTTCGAATACATCTACTACTTCACATTTCTCCTAGCTTCTCTATCATTTTTATCACAAAAAAACTGAATCCAATCCCAACACCCTCGCCCTACCAAATTTGATTTCCGGTATGTGTCTGAACGACCAACCCACCAAATTCTCGAGTCGTTCTTCGAATCGCGGGCTCCTCCACTCAACATCGCATTCAACCTCAAATGCCTACTATGTCCATCCAAATTACCAACGCTCGAATTGATACTAAACAAGAGCTCGTATTGTTTGGACATTATGTCTGTTCCAGCGAATTTAAATAGTGCAACAAATGCACCAACAACAACCACAAAGCGCAGATTACAACAGCCAAATGTTAGCATCACGTCCCAATCGACATTCCGATCAACAAGTCGCGGGACCACTTAGGAAGTATCGGAAGGCGGTACCGAAAGGCACGTGCAGTACGAGTCCTTGTTCCGACCGCCGGAACTGACGAAGCTCCGTAGCGCGCGAGTGCTCCGATTTGAAGTGTCGAATGCAAAGAAAAAACAAAGAAAAATAGCACCGCACGTGAGAAACAAAAAAGAACTGATCGTAATGCGTATACTCAGATGAGGAGAGTTGCTTTTGCGGAATGTGTTTCATTTCAAGTTTCAGAGTATCAAAAAGCACCGGGTGTGATCAAAGCCGAGAGAGATACTTATTTGGTACAAAAGCCAAAATGTGTACAATACGGAAGTCGAATGAAAAAAAGGCTTCGCACAGGAGCGTACGCAAGTTAACATGTTGACGGTAGATAGAGGACACACAATGAATACCTGCCTGTATGCGACGAAAGGTTTAATCAATTGGTGCAAGAAACCGCGGTTTCATAGAGGGGAAAATGATGATGATCATATGGTCGAGGTGCAGAACGGTTGTATGATGCAACTCCGTGGGGGGTGAAGTTTAAGCACCGGATTGCATTACAGCTTTTTTTGAAAGGCAAACACAAGGGAAGAACACAACCGCGCTGATTCGACTTTGCAAAGAAAAAGATCGGAGGCGTCATATCATATAGGCACCGACGAGTGAACCGGAGCATCTTTGGAGATATGATGTTTCGCGTGCGGACCGGGTAACCCGGTTTTCAACGACTTGCTAAGAAGTCAACGTACGGGATTCCTAACTAGATCGCAGAGCTCCGTGTTCAAACCTCGGCCGCGTATGCAAGAGAGATATCTCCGGCGGAACAATATACGAGTGTAGACCTTCAAAGCCACAAAATACCTTGTATACGAGCAGAGAGTAGGCAGGACGACCGAAGACGGTTGATCCAATCTCAAAGAGATGTGTCTAGGGAGGACATTGCTTTTCAACAGAGAGTCGTGAGGCACACGCGGGAATGGATGTTGGCTGGCCTGGACGTCCGGGCTATCATCAAGCGCCTCCAAAAGGAAGAATCCAGAGCGGCATAGAGCCACCACCTACATACTAGTCGGGGCCAGCCAAAAGTTTTAATTCTATGCATGTTTCATTTATAAGTCTATAATTTAGTGTGTTTTTTTTATTGTACTTGTGTTTTTTAATGTTAATGTGTTTTAAATTCAATGAAGAATTATTTTTAGTTTTATAAATAAAGGGAGTATTGTTAGGAGAATAAAATATTCAAAAAAAATAAAGCTATGGCACCAGAATACTGTGCTCAAACCGACTCCCCACTTAATTGCTGGTGCCAAGTGTGCATGTTCTTTCTGTGTGCTCTGAAACTCCATTTTGCTGACCGTAAAAGAGGGGGATGAGTGGGGGATGGCGCTCGGGGGGGCTTATCTATAGCGTGGCAGCCACTTTTGGAATTTGGCACCAAAAGTTTGGCATCACGACTCCCTGTGCTCTTATTAAGATGCAAATACTGTTGGTTGTATGGTACAATGATATCACTTTTTTTTAAAATGTGATATTTTTGTTTGGAAATACTAATTCTAAAACGGAGGAAAATTACTAAAGTCACAAATGATTAACCATTTTATCAACATTAAATAACAACTGTAAAATAAATACATTGATTGACAATCATTACAAAATATTACTCGGTATTCCTTGAACTCCCAAGATTTCCTACTTTAAATACTCCTCAAATATCACAAACGCATTTTAGGTATTTAATTAACTAGCCATACCTTTTTGCTAACAAAAATACCAAAATCAAATGCTCATACAATTTTTGTTCACAAAACAAAATGTAACCATATAAAAAAAATGTAATGTAACCATAGAATAAAAAGGACAAGAAATAGGAAAAGACTTTTTGAGAGAAAATGTGTGTATGTGTATGAAAAGAGTGAAGAGTCAACCAACCGACCCTTTTTTTACTGTAAAAACTTTTGTGATTGTTTTGTATTTTGTAAGGCTTCCAAGGCTCCACACACATTATCCCATCCTTCTTCTCAAAATTCATCTTTTTGTTTTTCTTTGCTATCTCTCACACACACACACACACACACACACTAAAAAACACACATATACCAACTCATGATCCAAAACACAAAGTCAAGCATGCAGATAACAACTCATCATCCCTTTTAGGGTTTCACTTCAAAACACTTGTTAATGAAAACCCACAAACCATTTCACACAAAAACACACACAACTGTGTGAGAGAGAAAAACTCTTTTTTCTTTCATTTTAATACATTTTCTCAGAAACCCAATTTTTATTTTAGTGTTTTAGATGATTCTGAGTAATGGGTATTGTTTAAGATTGAATATCTGAAGTGGGTTTGTTTTTCTTATTTTTATAAAAAAAAGTGGTTATGAGTTTTGGGGGTTATCTTGATAACAGTCACGGCGGAGACGGTGGTGGTAGTGGCGGCGGCGGCGGTGGTGCTAGAATAGTTGCTGATATCCCTTATAATATTCGCTCCGGTGGGCCCATGTCTAAATCTATGTTCTCATCACCAGGCCTCTCACTTGCTCTTGTAAGTTGTACTAATACTAAAAAGTAAAAAAAAAAACACACTTCTAAAAAGCATAACATTAATCGAGGATAAAAAGACTGCTAGACAGACCTCTTGCTTATGCTTATAAAAAAGCACACATAAAGTAGTACTTAATTTTTTTATCACAAAAAAAGATACATAAGAAGTACTTATTGTTAAATATTTTTGTGTGTTTTGTAGCAAACAACTATGGAAGGTGGAGGTGGTGGTGGGGTAGGTGAGATGGGAAGAATGCCGGAAAGTTATGAGACAGGTGGTGGTGTAGGTGGTCGTAGGAGCCGTGAGGATGAGCATGAGAGTAGATCCGGTAGTGATAACATGGATGGTGGTGGCTCCGGTGATGATCCTGATGGTGATGATGGAAAACCACCAAGAAAAAAAAGATACCACCGTCATACTCCTCAACAAATTCAAGAACTCGAAGCGTAAAAATCTATATATTTTTTTCATTTGTTTTCTTGTACGAAACTTGCATTTAGAAATATATGAAAAGTTCATTTTATTTTATGTTTTGGGATTTTTTAGGTTGTTTAAAGAGTGTCCTCATCCTGATGAAAAACAAAGGTTGGAGCTTAGCAGAAGATTATGCTTGGAGACTAGACAAGTTAAATTTTGGTTCCAAAATCGTCGTACCCAAATGAAAGTAAGTTGTGTTTTTGATGTTTTTAGTGATGATTATGTTATAAAGGTTTGGAACTTTATGTTGATAATATTGATTTTATGTTATGTTATGCTAGACACAATTAGAACGACATGAGAATTCGATTCTTAGGCAAGAAAATGATAAGCTTCGAGCTGAAAACATGTCGATTCGTGAGGCAATGAGGAACCCGATTTGTACTAATTGTGGTGGTCCAGCTATGATTGGCGATATTTCATTAGAAGAACAGCATCTTAGGATTGAAAATGCTAGATTGAAAGATGAACTAGACCGTGTTTGTGCACTTGCTGGAAAGTTTCTTGGTCGACCCGTCTCATCCATGGGTCCCCCAATGCCGAACTCAAGTTTAGAACTTGGTGTTGGTGGGACTCATTTTGGTGGTATGATTAGTTCAACTACTTCTGCAATGCCGTTAGGACCTCAAGATTTTGGTGTTGGGATATCTAGTGCCTCATCAGTTGTACCATCTTCAAGAGCTAGTAATAATGTTATGGGGATTGATAATTCATTGGAGCGGTCTATGTATCTCGAGCTTGCTTTAGCTGCTATGGATGAGCTAGTTAAATTAGCCCAAACTGACGAGCCACTTTGGATTCGGACCATAGAAGGGGGTCGTGAAATTATGAACCAAAACGAGTATTCTAGAGCTATAACTCCTTGCATTGGGCTCAAACCAAACGAGTATGTTTCTGAAGCTTCAAGGGAGACGGGAATGGTGATAATTAATAGCTTGGCTCTCGTTGAAACACTCATGGATTCGGTAATTTTTAACTGAACATTATTTTAATTAGAGTTCATATGTTTTTTGTGAATTATTCTAATTTTCAGATTCTGTTGGTGTTTAATTAGAACAAATGGGCGGAAATGTTTCCATGTATGATTGCAAGAACTTCAACTACAGATGTAATTTCAAATGGCATGGGAGGGACTAGAAATGGGGCACTTCAATTGGTACTTTTTTGGCTTATTATCCCTTCTTTTGTGCTTTGTATAATATACAACTATTTTGATAATATAATATATAATTATAGATGCATGCTGAGCTACAAGTTCTTTCCCCATTGGTTCCGGTTCGAGAAGTTAATTTCCTGCGATTTTGCAAGCAACATGCGGAAGGTGTGTGGGCCGTGGTTGATGTGTCGATTGATACAATTAGAGAGAATGCATCGGCATTTTCAGGTTGCCGGAGGCTTCCTTCTGGTTGTGTTGTTCAAGATATGCCTAATGGATACTCTAAGGTAATACAAGTGCACTTCAGTTTTTTTAGAAGTTCAATAAATACATTGATGCTTTTAGTTATGTTAGTTTAAAGTATGTTGCAATATAAATAACTTTATGTAGAACAATGCGATTGTCGTTCCCCTTTTTTATAACTTATTTTTTTTAACGATTCATATGATTCTGTTGTTAAAAATTTAGCGGTTTGACTATTATGAGTCAAAGTTTTTAAAGCTTTTTTATAGCATTTATGGAGTTTATCAAGTAGGTGTGCTTGGCCTTGGTCTTTAATGAGTTTGTTGACATATCTCCTCACTCAAAACCTTAAAACTTAGTTCAGAAACATGAATGCTTACCTAAATGTACAACTTATAAATGCATCACATAATACTTGATATGTATAATGTGCACATTTATTTCTTGGAGCTCTTTAGTTCACGCGATTTATTATTTTTTTTATTGTTGCATAAATTACCACATTTGAGATTATAAATCTCAGTTTGGAAGTACAAATGCTTACATATGTACAGCTCTAGATGCACATTGTATGACTTTACATAGCGTTTGTCACAAATTTGCCACCCAAAATGCTTGAAAGATAGTTACAAAGACGATGCTTATCTAATAGTACGACAATAGGTGAAGAGTGTACAACTTTATACCTTAGTCTAGAAATGTGAAGGAACGTAGATGTACAACGATGCATGCACATAGCGCAACTTTTTCCAAACCTCTTGATATATGTGACGTATTTTCTCGTCTAGTGATTAATCACATAAATTGACACACACTATAGTAGACAAGATTCATTTTCAGATGATTTTTATAACACGAAAAGGAACCTTCTCAATTACTATTTTATTACTCTTAGATGCTGTTTTTGACTTATCGAAGCATTGGTACTCCTTAAATCAAGCATACGAAATCAGATTCAATTAATTAATATCGTTTGCTGCAACACTCTATTATAATATAGAATAGAAACATCTAACTACTCATTTTCCGAGCCTTGAGACACATTTATTATTCAAATCACCTTGATCCCGATTACTTTTCATATTTAATATCATCGTTTGTATAAAACAATTGTACTGATGTTTCTATTCCTAATATTCCGAGTCTTCTTTCGTCTCCTAGTCGATCCTCTTTGACCATATTTTATCTCATTTTCTTCATATTTTATTGCATTAATATCTGTATTTTTGCTATTACGAGAATACGTAGCAAGGTCTCTATGAATATATTATGTCTCTCATCGAGCCCATTCCCAAGATTTGTCTTCTACTCTTGATTTAAGCTATTATAATATCAAGAATTATTCAAGTTATTTATGCAAATTGCCTCCGAATGCGGCTATATGTGCTAGCGTACATATATAATTACATTTAATAAGATTATATTAGTTGTTTTCCCGCCACACCCCACAACCCAAATATTAAACTGTTATTTTCTTGGTAATTGACGCTGTATTTTCATGCATTATCTACTTTATACTCTACATAAAATGCTTTTAATTTTGTTTTGTATAAGAAAATGTTTTTTTATTAATAATTTGGGATTGACTGATTTTTTATTGAAGGTTACATGGGTGGAACATGCTGAATATGATGAAAGTGCGGTTCACGAGCTTTATCGACCACTTATTCGCACTGGGATGGGGTTTGGTGCACAACGATGGGTGGCTGCCCTTCAAAGGCAATGTGAATGCCTTGCTATTCTCATGTCATCCGCCGTACCTACTAGAGATCACACTGGTACGTATAATTTGTACATGTTTTTTATAAGCCTGAAAAATGTATATCAAGTTAAAAGAATCTCAAACTACCGACTAATAATTCAAACACTTCTCCATTTGAGAAATATAATGAAGCTTGTACATCACATTCTATATTTTCTGTGTGTGAAATGTCTAAATGTGTACATTTATGTATTTTATTTATTGGAGTAATACTGCAAGCTTACATGCAGAGGGTACACCTATTCAAACATTATTATGATATGCAGCTATAACATCCGGTGGGAGGAAAAGCATGCTAAAATTAGCACAAAGAATGACAGATAATTTCTGCGCGGGGGTTTGTGCATCTACCGTCTATAAATGGAACAAGCTTCATGCAAATAATGTAGACGAAGATGTTCGGGTCATGACACGACAAAGTGTTGATGACCCTGGTGAGCCACCGGGCATTGTTTTAAGTGCAGCCACTTCAGTTTGGTTACCCGTATCTCCTCAAAGACTATTTGAATTCCTTCGTGATGAACAGCTTAGAAGCGAATGGGATATTCTATCCAACGGTGGTCCCATGCAAAAAATGGCTCATATCGCCAAGGGCCAAGATGAAGGCAACTGCGTTTCACTTCTTCGTGCTAGTGTAAACTCTCACTCCTTGTCATATTTTAGCATGGTAATATGAGTAAAAGGACAGGGGCAAAAGGGTAATCTTAGAGATATATAAAACAACAAAAAAA
>BQNB010120386.1:0-16525 GCA_026074375.1 Tanacetum coccineum | reverse complement strand
AAGAGAAATGTTAATTGATTAGAAAAACAAAAAACCAACATGTCAAAAATAGTATTTATTTTTACATCCATATGACAAAAAAAATTGAAGCTATGACTATAAAGCACACCAACAATATAGAGATAACTCTAAATTATGACAAATTAAATGAGGAGGCTAATGGCATAAGAACATCTTTAACATAAAAAGCAATAAACATAAGAACCAAAAGGTAAGATGGGCTTTATACAAATGATCTTAAAACCATGACTCGCTATGTCAATATTTCTAATACAAAAGTTTGAGTAAAGTACGGTCTGATTCCAATAACAATAAGACACAGATGGTGGCAATAAAAGATTTTTACAATTATGTGAGCCACTCAATGGTACTTGCATCGACATATACTTTTTTTCCCCGTCATTTATCATGAATATCACTTGCATTGCCAACTACGCTTTTTAGCTCACACAAATGTTCATAACTAATTTAGTTTATCTTACAAAGTACACATGTAACACCCTCAAATTGGGACGCAACGGAATTATGTCCGGGAGCGTTACTTCATAAGTACATTGCACAAGCTATGAGAGAACGACCTCTAAATGAGTTGTTTGAAAAGTAATCTCGTTGATTTAATTGAAATTGAACTTGTTATAGCACTTGTCTCATATTTACATCACAATGAAAATCTTGAAAGTAATACAACGAGATTTGTTTGTAGAAACCTATGTATGTAATCTTGTATAGTCTAGACTCCAATGCACATCATGTATGTTAAGCATCTAATTCACCTGAGAAAATATGCTTAAAAGTGTCAACATAAAATTGGTGAGTTCATAGATTTTTGTAAATTTAAATGTTAGATCAAAAATTTGTAAAGAGTATATGACCATTTCAATCGTTATAATAGTCACCAAAAATGTATGCATGAATATTGAAATCAAAGATGTGTATGACTATTGTATCCCATACGATAGTCACAAAAAGTTGAGTATAGTCAGAACAAAGCGTTTGTAAAGTATGCATGACCATTGTATCCAATACAATAGTCACCATGTGTGATTTCGATTACACCCCTAAGTTCATGAAACTGCGACGTAGACTTGTATGTATGCCACTTTATTCAAGGCACAATAAGAGTTCATGAGTATGTATTTGTTGGCCCTGTAGACACCAATCCAGTCGTGCTCCGACATGGTATAACGTTCGTTTCCAGTGATAGCTAATCACCCGAACGGGGATTGTCAATCCCGAATAGATCTATTTTATAACATTCGCGCTTACCCTCTGAGAATTTACAGTTCATGCAACTTAAGCTAATCAGTAATCATAAGTGTAAAGTATAGTTGTTGCGTTCATAAGTAAAAACAAGTATTGTATCTCACCGTGAGAAATGCAAATGAGTGTATAACAAAGTTGTAACGAGTTTGTAATGAGTATGTAAATGAGTTTGTAACCAAGTTACAAAATCAAGTATGTATCAAGTAATCTATAAGAGTATGCAAAAGAGATTGTACATGAATATGTAAACAAGTTGTAACAAGCATGGATTCTCCCCTGTGATTTGTAAAGTAATTGTAAAACAAGTGAAAGAGGGGCTATAAACTCACTTTGAGTGAATGAATCAACAATGTAAATCACATAATGAAAATGCGTCACGTAAACGTCTGAATGCAACCTAATTAATTTTAGGTCGTATGAGTACTAAGTACTTTGAATAACTAATACTGTATATAATTCTATATAGCTACATCACCATCTAATTGTATTCGTGGAATAATATTTAAATCGCATTTGATAAATAATAACCATGTATTTGTACTCGTATAATCGTATAAATAGTTCAATCGCCTTTGTAAAATAATATTTATAAAGTTCAAAACATGTATAAATATTATTTAAGTGATTCTAAAATGTTTCGCAATTTTTTTTATTAAAAACGAACCAACACTATTCATGTCAGAAAATAGTGCACAAGTATAAAATAGTGCGTATCTTTCTCGTTTTAAGTCCGTTTTGTACGTTCTTTATGTCCACGCTTTCGTATTAAGAAGATGTATCAAAATATTACATTTTAATATTTTTAACCAACCGATGAACAGTAGTTTTTACTGTTCATGATTATTTATAAAATTATTTTTATAAATTTAATTATCAAAATCTCGTAAAAGTCATATCTTATTCGTTTTAACTCCGATTTTAGTGATTCTTTCGAGCACGTCTTTGAAATTAAAAGTCCTATCTAAGTAAGATATTTTCCAAAAAATTTTTGATGTGAACAGTAACCTATTTTTATAAAAAATACTTTTTATATATTTAATTAACGTAAACTTGCAAATAGCATAACTTCTTCGTTATAGCTCGGTTTTTCGAGTTCCTTATATGCCTACGATCCATGTAACATGTAGTAATTTGATAAAATATAAAATAAATACTTTATTTTTGAATTTAAAACAGAAACTTTTGATAACATATGTATTTAATTATATAAACTTGTTTTATGTCCAATAAATCGTTCCAAGTCTTTTCTCATGATTAATACACTAACTTAAGTATATTTAGAGAACTGTAACATTTGTCCAATGATCTTGTCCAAGAATAACATGTCCGTGCATTGCTTTTACTTATAAACTGAATAAGTAAACTTTTAAACCATTAATTTATATATATTTTTTATAAATTAACCAACACTTGTATAATATTTATACTTTCATTCCAACATGTATTTAAAATCAATATAACATATGAAAAAGTATATCAAACCATGATCAAGAGTAAAAATCCATTTTACTTGTTAATATGTTTCCTAGATGGTGATTTACTATATAAATAGTATATACACATAAATCATAAATGTAAAGAGTGTAGGGTTTTTAGATGACCTTAAGATGACTCAATAAAATTTGGAATGGTGGTGAATTTGGTTAAGTTCATTTCGTTCACTTTTGGTGACAAGGAAAGGATTTTTGGTGATTTAAGCGGTTTCGTGTTAATTGTGTAAGTAATTATTACGTATATGTATTTTGTGTTAGTGATTTAAGATAAGTTTAGGTTGTAGAAGTTAGGTTAAGGAAAATGTAAAATTCCTATTTTTGGAAATTTGGGTTGAAAATGAAAAGTTATTATTTATTTTAAAAGTCTAGTAGATTGCGTTTATGCAAAAAGGTATACTCAAATAAGCTTAGATTTTTATAAAAATTTAAGGTAATGCAAGTAATTAAGTAATTAATAATTAAACAAAAAAAAAGAAAAAATAGAAAAGATAAGGGTGATCGGCCGGTTATGGGTTTAGGAAGAAAAAAAGGAAACAAATTTGACTCTAACTTGGACTCTAATCCTATAAATACTAAACCTTATTATCCCTAAAACACTTTTCAATCCCCCTATACTTTGGATCGGCCGAATATTCAAGAGCAAGAAGAGAAGAAAAAATATTTTTTTCAAGTTAGGGATTTTTGTGTTCAAGAATCAAGGGTTTAAGGTACAAATCATCTTCTTTGTTTAGTTTTAATCATTAATTCATGTAACAATTATTAAGATGGATAATTAGGGTTTTATAAAATCTGTAAAGAATTATATAATTTAAAATATTTGTAGTAATGATTAGGGATGAATTATAAGCATGATGATGTATTCGGTTAGGTTTAGAATACGTTAGAACTTGATTTAGGTTTGAGCAGAATTTAGGGATGTGTTGTTTCGTGAATATCTAGAGGTTAGAAGCATGAATTGATGTAATTCAAATGCCTATGTAGTAGCTCAGTGAGTCTAGTTTCCAGATTGTTCGGCCTCGAACGATATCAAGTTCGGAAAGTTAGTTAATTGGTCCGTACAAGAAAAGTTGTCAAAGCAGTAAATTTGGGTCAGATTATGAGATGTAAAACCCTCACTTAAAATTTGAATTAGGATTATCCAACTTACAGGAGTTTAGTTGTATGTGTCTATTAAAAATCCTCCAAAGGAGAACTTCTGATTTGGAGTCCAAGTATGGTTTTTAGGTCGAAACTTTTTAGTGTTCGAGCAGATCCGAATCTGGGTAGTTGGAAGTTTGATTTTCTTTAAGGCATTTAAGAGTAGAAATAAATTAGTAGAAAAATCATGGAGTTAGTAGACTCATGATATTGAACCTGCGATTTTTAGTAAAATTTATAAAGGTAGGTAGGTGTGATTTAGAAAAATGGTAAAGTGACACTAAAATTCTGCATTTTTGGGTAAATTGTTGAACACTGAGAAAGTGTGTAAACAAATTGGTAAATGTTGGGCATGGTGTCGGGGTGACCCATGAGGGTAAATACACACCTTATACATCCAATATATGATTGTTACATGTGCTTAGGGCTTTTGTGCTTAAGTAGAGTGTACAGTGTTAGTTTGTTGTTTAGCTTTGTGCGAGGATTTTGGGAATTGCTTTAGCATCAGGTGAGTTTCATAGCCTTTTTTTATGTTTTATTGGGGTGAAGGTGATACCAAGTGTTAAAATGTTTTAGTTGCTGTGATTATGTGTTATGTGGTTATTGTAGGGTGATGTGATACGCTCTATGGCTTTGTGATCAATTGGAGTTGTTTTGAGGTATGTGAGTTCGGTTGGAGAGTGGCGTTTACTACTCAATCAAATCTAACTGAAGGGTTGAAATAATACCTACTGACTTTGTGTTTCGGTAGACCCAGTGGACTGCGGGACACTGTAGTGGATTGGTTTGCACATGGACTGCGGGACACGTGTGTTGTTATGGATTGTTTTAGTAATCGCAACAATTGTTTGAAAGATTTTGTTATGTGTCTTAAACCTATGACTCTCACCAACCATTGTGTTGACGTTTTAAAGCATCATTTTCAGGTGAGCATCATGAGGATGTTAAGGCTAAAAGCAGTGGCTAGAAAGACCGTTAGGAATGCATTTGGAGTTCGCTCCTGAGTTTTGTTCGTGTTTGATGCATGGATTCTTTAGAATGCTATTTGATTTTATTAGGTTCGTAACCCTTTTTCATTAATGCAAGACGCCATGCGGTTTCTTTTGTTTTTCGGTGTTGCCATGACACATTGTGTCTTTTATATTTAGTTATGCATTTAGTGATTCTCTATTGTTGACACCATTGTGTTGTGGTGATATCCATGATGTTACGCCTCGTGTTTCCGCCTTGGCGGGGTGTGACAATGATAAACCAAATGCACCCTTTTGGTGCTGATAAGAATGCCAAACACACCCTTAGTGCAGTTTTGAAAACCAAACGCACCCTTGGTGCAATTTTTAAAACCAAACGCACCCTTTGTTGATGGCTGGGTGGGGATACTAATGGCGTGGAGGTGGTGGCGATGGTGTGGAGTTGGTGGTCGTGACGAGGTGATGGTGGTGGTGTCGATGTGATGGTGGTGACAAGGTGGAGATGGTGACAACAGCTGTTGGTGATGGCAGCGATGATGCTGGTGGCGTAGGGTGGTGATTGATGATGATGTTGGGGGGTTACGATGGTGAGGTGGTGCGTGGCGTGGTGGAGATGGTGTGGCGGTTGCGATGGCGGTGATGGGGTGGTGTGGTGACCGGCAGCATGGCAGCGGGGATGGTGTCGGTTGGAAGGTGGTCGGAATCTCGCCGAAGCGGCGCCGGAAAATGGGAGAGTAGAGGGGCTGGCTAGGTTAAAAGAGTTGACCCTAATGGGTTTCTTATATATATTCAAAAGTATAAAAAATGTAGCAAGTGTTGTATAGTTTAGCGTAAAAGTTGTAAATATTTCCACATGGACTTAAAGTGTAATTTTTGTAAAGTATTGGTTCGGGACTCGTTTGGGCTAGTTAACGGACGATTTAAAACACGAAAATTGCGTCGTTGCGTTTAAAATGATTTTTCCATGAAAAATGAGTATTTACATGACTAGTATTTTATAAATGTTATACAAAATTTATTTAAATGTTTATTATTTATTTGTGTAGCCATCGGGTATCACGGGTAAGCTTTGTCCGTAAAATGAAACTTTAATTTAAATATTCACGTTTTAAGACAACGTTTTTGAATAAAATGATCAATAATTTATTAAATATTTTTATTAAATAAATTGTGATAATTAAATATAAGTTTAATTATTTTTGTGTCGATACGCGTTGTGTGCGGTTTTCAAAATTTTGCAAGGGTATTTTAGTCATTTTCTGCTTGTTTTCGGGTCTCGGATAAAACTGAAAAGTTGTCTGGAATGTTGTTTTATGTCAAAAGCCAGGATACCCCATAATTAATAACTCATTTTGACGGGTCGTTTTTGATAAGTCAACTTAAGAATAACATATATCTTCTCGTTTTCAAGTCAAATAAGTTTGAAAAATAAATTTGTAAATGAGATATATGTAATAATAATTATGATTTATTATTTAACTATGTTCCAAAAAATTATCGGTTACGAGGTAATCGTTTTTATGTGACAATAAAAGGTCAAAAGTCAAAAAGTCAAGTCGGACTCGAAAAGTCAAAGGGTAAAATAGTCATTTAAAATTCTAAAAATTGCCAGTTGTTACACAACTGCCTCAAGTGGTGGCTGAAAAAATTGTAGAGAGAGGAGGTGAGAGTGTTTTAGATTTAGAGTTTTGGTATGAGTAAAAAAGTGGCATTTGTGTAGACTCTGATAATTGATGTTTGGATTTAATTTGAAGTTGGTTGTATGTTTTGAGGAAGTTGGTGTACGTGAATTAGTTTATGATTTTGAATAAAGGTGGGAAATCTTACACGATGGTAATTCATGGGTATTTTTTGGCACTTTTTTTAAGTTAAGGGCACTTTTTGCCCGTAAAATATTATTGATGGACTCTTATGGGCATATGTAAAACATTAAATGGGCTCTGATGGGCATATGAAAAGTACTAAATGGCTACTGGGCGAATCTTCATTATTTAATGGTTCTTTTTTTGCCCATCACTTTTTTTCAGTTTTCAAGCACGTATTATTATCTTTGATTTAATACGTTTTGTACGTTTTCATACGCATTTGAAAGTTTTCATACGCATTTAAGAGTAGAAATAAATAAAAAAAAAAAAATAATTTAGGTTAAGGGGGGGGGAAACAACATCATGGAGTTAGTAGACTCATGATATTGAACCTGCGATGTTTGGTAAAATTTATAAAGGTCAGTAGGTGTGGTTTAGAAAAATGGTAAAGTGACACTAAAATTCTGCATTTTTGGGTAAATTGTTGAACACTGAAAAGTATGTAAACGAATTGGTAAATGTTTGGCATGGTGTCTAGGTTACCCATGAGGGTAAATAGACACCTTAGACATCCAATATATGATTGTTACATGTGCTTAAGCTTTTGGCTTAGTAGCGTGTAACACGTGTTATTTTGTTGTTTAGATTTGTGCGAGGATTTAAGGAATTGCTTTAGCATCAGGTGAGTTTCATAGCCTATTTTTTTATGTTTTATTGGGGTGAAGGGACCCCCCCCCCCCGGGTGATGCTTAGTGTGTTTAAAATGTTTTAGTTGTTGTGATTATGTGTTATGTGGTTATTGATGGTGATGTGATACGCTCCATGGCTTTGTGATCAATTGGAGTTGTTTTGAGGTATATGAGTTCGGTTGGAGAGTGGTGTTTACTACTCAATCAAATCCAACTGAAGGGTTGAAATAATACCTACTGACTTTGTGTTTCCGATCGTTAGGGTTAGTAGTGAGTACCCTGTCCTATTGGGGTGTGGAACGTAGGACCCAGTGGACTGCGGGACACTGTGGTGGATTGGTTTGCACGTGGACTGCGGGACACGTGTGTTGTTATGGATTGTTATAGTAATCGCAGCAATTGTTTGAAAGATTTTGTTATATGTCTTAAACCTATGACTCTCACCAACCATTGTGTTGACGTTTTAAAGCATCATTTTCAGGTTGAGATAAAAGGATGTTAAGGCATAAAAAAGCTAGTGGCTGGGAAAGACCGGTTAGGACATGCATTTAGAGTTCGCTCATGGGTTTTGTTCGTGTTTGATGCATGGATTCTTTAGAATGCTATTTGATTTTATTAGGTTCGTAAGTCATTTATGCCTTTGTATTGATGAGACCCTTTGTCATTAATGCAAGACGCCGTGCGGTTTCATTTGTTTTTCGGTATTGTCATGACACATTGTGTCTTTTATATTTAGATATGCATTTAGTGATTCTCTATTGTTGACACCATTGTGTTGTGATGATATCCATGATGTTACGTCTCGTGTTTCCGCCTTGGCGGGGTGTGACAGATTGGTATCAGAGCTTTTGGTTATAGAGAAGTAGGTGGTTTGGCCTAGACTATAACCTAGGATTCCTTCATGTAGTTGCATTTTAAGGTTTAAGTGTTTTACTATGTATCTATTATATTTTCTTGATATTCGAAAGCTTGATTTATTCGTATTTTTGTCTATCCTATTTAATATGGTATATACTATGTTTTATTAAGGTAGCCATGTCTCCCCCTATCCGTAGAAAGTATCGTGATTCGGTTGCTTTTACAACTAGGTGTAGGAAGATTAAGAATTGCAAGTGGAAGCAGTGTACCCGCAAGATCCGAATTCCTATTGGCATGTGGCCGTGTAGAGTCGAAGAGAAGATGACCTTGAAGGAAGTTGATGGGAAAATGGTCGAGGAGATTGAAACAAGATAATTTCAAAGGATGGCACTGTCACCAGGGTTCCTGGAAAATTTCAAGGTTATGAAACGTCTGAAGAAGAGCCAGTGGAACAACCTAGAAGACATGACTTGTATAGATTTGTGGATCACCCACAACTTCAACAAGGAAATCCCATGAATTTTTTTGGGGTAGTTTTAATTTTGGCAAACCCCGCCAAAAATCGACTACCTCAGCACAGAGGGTAACATGACATGGGTGGTTTTATGAAGATGAGAAGAATTAGAGAGGGTGGAATGAGGTGGACTTGGACCTCGCTGTCTACAGGCTTAGTAGCAACCTTAAGCATTGGAAGTTTGGGAAGACACTTGCGAGAGTGGGAGTCGACCCAACCCAAATTCAGCTGAAGATGTTCCTGATTATCCGTTTATTTCTAAGTTGCGATATGCTTAAGTTTGTTTGTTTTCCTAACGTTTAGAGCCATGTTTAGTGATGTTATTTTTGACTTTTGGATATTATTCGAGTATTTTAATAATAAGGCTTAAGTAATTGTTGGAGTATCTTTTGTGAATCGTGATTTGATTATTTGGAATTATGTGTTGTTTCATGAAGTATCATCATAGGAGGGAGTACAACTGTGAAAGGGGGCATCTATAATTATGGTGGCCAACATAATTATACATGCGCTACAACACAGGTGGTCTTGCAAGTATGACTACATGAATTATTGTTGATGCGTTGTATGTGTGTATATGGTTATTAAGAGTATGATAAGATCATGATCATTATTATATCGTCTAATGTATATAAATTTTATATCATACAGAAAATGGCTCCATCACGTCGAAGCGGTCCCAACAACAACAACAATGAGAACCCCGACATTGCTGCTATTATCGCGCAGCAATTGCAAACCATTCTTCCTTAGATTGTCACCCAAGTGACTAACAACGTGAACAATGCTAATGGTGGAAATGGTGGAAATGGTGGAAACAATGGTTGTACCTACAAAGGGTTTATGGCATGCAATCCCAAAGAGTATGGTGGAAATGGGAGGCCCTTTTCATTATACCTTCCTTTGTGTTGTGTTAGTTTCGCTCGTTGTTATGTGGATAGCACTTACCCGATGGATTGAACAGATGGAAAATGTAACTGACAATAGTGGGTGTGCTGAGAATCAAAAGGTAAAGTAAGCTGCTAGCTAGTTGATAAGTGTAGAATACACATATCCGTTTGTACCTAAAATAACCAAATTAAACCCAAAACAGACCAAAAAATGGCAAAAATATGCTTGTATTTGTGTTTTGTGTGTGCAGGTACGGATATATCAAAAATCACAAGAAAACCATCAAAAACAAGCAAGCACGGACACGGGAACGGAAGAGTGAACAAAAGCCGGAAGTAAAGCCAGGAAAGTCAAGCCTCAGTCAAATCCAGTCAAACTATGGTCAATAAAAGTCAACAAAGCCCATTTTCCTTTTATAACAAACACAAGGGCTAATCTTGCACTTTTCGAAAGTTATTTATAACTAGAAAATGGAAAAGAGAACACAAGGGCCAAATGTGCAAACTCCCCAAAGTTATAACCGATTTAACTGTCAAAAGTTGGGCGCGAAACCCATTTATTGTTCACCCTTCTATTCCCTTACTTTAACCTGGGTAAATCAAGGGGCTTTGAAATTAAAGGGTCTTTTGTGATTGTCATTCAATGAAGCTTAAAGTTACAATGGCAAAGGTCCATATCAGTCAAATCAAGGGTTACTTAAGCTCCCTCTCAATCAAAGGCCACGTCATCAATGGAAGAAGCACAAAGGGGTGTAGGTTTTTGCACTAAACTCACTCACAAAGAAAGCACAAGCTGTCACATCAAGGAATGACAACTTAGCAATCCTTGAGTGCACAATTTGATCAAACGGCCACAATCGATGCTCAAATGATTAAAGAAATGATTGGCCAGGATTAAAAAGATTAGAAAGCAAGGCAAGAGGGCTAGAATCTTCTTCGTTCACCTATAAATAGCCCTCACTCTTCACACACAAGAGGGATCTAGTTTTTTTTACACGTAGCTTAATTTAGTTGTAGCTTAAATTTTAAATTCCTAGCTTAATGTTGTTTTAATCTTGTAATTTTCCTTTTAAGTATTGTAAGAAAGCTTTTTATTAATGAAATTCAGTTTTTCTTAATCTCTCAAAGTTTCTTTTTCATAAGCTCTCTCAATAAGCAAACTTAATAAGCTCTTTCAGTCTATAAGCTGAAATAGAGCTTAATCAATTCAGATTTAATCCTTTCTAAACCTTAAAACAGTGTAACTTACATTTATCATGGATCTTATTGGAATTAAGCTTTTGGAAGGGGATCTTAACTTGGAAGAGATCCCAAGGACTTTACCCTAGCTTATCTAATAAGCTAGGGAGCTTGTAGCTGCCCTATTTGGGTCCCTTTTGTTTAGCTAAAGGTTCAAGTAAGTTTCTCTTTTCATTTTCCTATAATTTCAGTTTGAATTGCTTAGTTATAGCTTATCATTGCTTATTTACTTAATCTCTTTGCTTATTAGTGTTTATTTAAGTTTTTATCTAGCTTAATCATCATAGTTGTTTATTTGTTTTTAACTTTCTTAGTTTGAATCATAGATTTACATATATTTGTCTAAAAAAACCTTGAAAAAACCAAAAATAGGTAAATTAGCTTAAATCTTAGATTTACTGGATTTAATTTAGTTGTTAATCATGCTTAATTAGGGATAATATAAAACTTTGCATAATCTGGTCTTAAGCTTTTGATAAATAGATTTTCATTTCATAAGTTTTTAAATTCTGTCAATCACATAAAGGGGTGTTTGGATTAAGTAAGTTTGACCTCAAAAAGTCAAATTAGGGAATGAAATTTGTTTTAGTAAGTTGTAGGTTTTAATTTAAATCAGTAGTTTAAGAGTTTTTAAAGGATAGTTTGTTAATTTTCAAAAGATATGGCTTATTATCTTTGTACCTGCACCAGGGTACATTTTCTCTTAAATTCACTTGAGAAATTTTTGATCTAAGCCCTCCAAGGCTTAGATCTTGCTTGCATTGTGTTTATACACCCTATTAGAGTGTATTCAAGTGCAGGTTTACCTTTTTGGTAACCTGCACTCTTAGTTTACACTTGAGCAAAGTGTAGCAGTACTAACTTTAAGTTAGTATTGCTGTCACTTTTAGCTTAGTACTTAGTTAAGTAAAAGTAGGATTTAGGCTTTTAAATTCAAGTAGGATTAAGTCTATTTATAGCTTAATATAGAATAAGACTTAAATAACATTTTCTAGCTTATTAGACTTAGTTTGAAATTCAGTTGTTAAAATGACTTTTGAATCAACAACATTACTAAGTTAGTAAATACTGCTGAACTTTAGGTTTATAATTAGCTTAGCTATTATAGGAGTTAGGATTTTAATTTTAGCTTAACTTTAGTAAACATATAGCTTAGCATAAATCATTACTCATTTTATATTTTCAGCTTAATAATCTAGCTTTATTTTACTTTTAAAAGTCACTTAAAAACCTAGAAAGTAGGTCACTTAAGTAGATTCTTAATTTGCTAAATTTAGCTTAATATACTAGTTTTTTTATAGCTTAATTAGATAATTAATAAGTAGTTTAACAAGTTCTTTTAAGCTTATAGTCTAGTATAGCTTTTTAAGAATTTTAGCTTAATTGATTTTTGTGCTAAATGCCTTATTTTCTGAGTTTGCTTAGTTAATGATCAATTTCAGTAGCTTAAAAGTAGTTTAAGCATTTATTTCTTTTCATTTATAGATTAAGCATATCATAAGCTCATTAGAACTTCTTTCCTTTTACATTTTGAACTAATTTTGAGTTTTTATAGTTATTTTTCTAAAACCAAGGGTTAAGTCCCACTTTCTGGAGGAAGCTGATAAATAAGCTCTTATTGAGCTTATTTGTGGCTTTTAGGTATAAAGTCTTTTCATTAAAGTTGTTCTCCTCAAGCTGTTCTAAACTTCTTCTTTGAGTTTTTCCTAAAAAGCGCTTTTGTTTCTCAACTTTTTTTATGCTTATTTGGATTTATTTTGAGTCGGGTTAGGTTCCTCAGGATGGTTTTGTAATTTGTGTTTTTTAATTGTTTCTCAGTTAGTTTCTTCATCAGTTAGTATATTTGCTCCATTTAGTCCCTCTAGTATTTGCTTAATTAGTCTTAGTTAAGTCTATTGTTGAGTTTTTTGTAGTTTAATTATTATTTGTATTAATAATTAGGAAAGGTGAACCTCTTTGTTTACAAACACCATCATTTTTTTTTTTCTTTTAGCTTTTAATTAGTTTAATTAATGTTTAAATAAAAAGTAATAATTAGGGCTTTTAATTTTTATAGATTTCTGCACTTTTTCTTTTTATAGTGTAATTTTTATAAAAATTTTAGGATTAATATTTTTATTATTTTTAATTAGTTTAAATCTTTAAAAAATCATATTTTAAAATCTAAAAAAAATATTTTTCTTTTTCTTAAAATTTTCTTTTGTCCTATCTTAGGTTTAGAATTTTAGTTTACATTTTTTTTTGGGGTTTTAAAATTAGTTTTCTTACTTCTTTGTCGCGTTTTAATTGATTCCCGTATTTGATTAAATTGCTTATATTGCTTAAATTGCCTTTAATTGTTAAATTTTTAATTGTCGCTTTTTATTTAGTAGATATATATTATCAAAAATATCTTTGCTTCATTCAAATCAGAATCCGAACTAAAACGTGGTTTCATTTCAATTGTGTTGGGGAAACGGACCAGGGTGATCAAACTTACTCCGGTTCTTAAACTTACGTATTTTTATATTTATATTATATTATTTTTGAGATGTTGATTTTATCAGGGTAACTGTAATGTTGTTAATTACTCTTCTAAAGTATAATTTTTATTAGATATTTTACGTGTGTTACAACAGCTATCAGTTTTTGGCCCCGCTGTCAGGGCTAGTGTTTAAGATTCTACGTTTTGGGTTTGTTGATTTGGTTTGAAGATCCTTTCACCCTCGAAAGTTTCATTTTTGTTGAAATTCAAAAATCCAAAAAAAAATCATTAAATATAAAAAGTAAAAAAAATATTTTCCTTTTCTTTTTAGTATAAGTAAAAGATAAAAAAATAGAAAATCAAAAAAATATAAAAAAATCTTCCTTTTTAATTTGAAATAAAATCACCAATTGGTAAAATACCAAAAATATCACATATCAACGGTGAGGTGTTATCATTTTTCAATTTCGCGTGAACTTGTTGGTTCACAAATCAAACTAAGATTTTAAAAACACTTGCCATTTGTGTCTCTATGAAATACGGCTCCCCTTGAAAAGCAATTTTCAAGAGCTACCGTGAAGTAGTTGATTATTTGGTTTAAGTATCTTCCGTGTAACCGTTAAAATATTGTTAAAAAAAAATTAGTGTAAGTTTTGCTTTTTTTGAATTTTAGTTATTCTTTTTATGCCCAACTCGTTCGCATTCTCGAAGACGTTGTCAACAAAAACTCTTCCGGTTGTTGGAAATTTTGATTTAGGAACGAATATCAATTGTGAACAAAACATTGTTCCATATGCCGACATCAAACAATGGCCCAATTGTTACAGCACCATCGAGGGGTATGAAGATGATATAGTTGTTCCACCGATCAATGCTAATTTCGAGCTTAAACAACCTTTAATCAATCTTGTTGACAAAGTAATAAGTTTACGGGTAGACAAGACCTCACAAATCACCTTGATTTTTTAAACAATGTGTCACTTCAACGTGTAGACATCCCGAAGTTCACGAACACTTCGATTAAAGCTTTGCTTTTTCCTTTTTCTATAGACGCTCCGTGAAGCCGAGATTGGTTTGACAAGGAACCTCAAGATCAATTCTCACAAGGGAGGACCTTGTTTCAAAATTATCAAACCAATTTTTCACACCTTCGTAAACACTTACTATGGAATGAGATCTTTATTTTTTATCAAAAAACCAAACGAAACTTTAACGAAGCATGGGAACGATTCAAAGGCACTCCTTGTCAATCTGTCCTCACCATGGCTTTTCGGAACTACACAACTCGATACTTATTTAATTCTTTGAATTCCAACGATCAAGATGCCTTAGATTCCGCCGCGGGTGGCAATTTCTTAGACAAGATGCCTCAAGAAGGTTTAGCAATTATTGAAAGCAAGTCAAAAGTTCGTTACTCAAGGAGTCGTGCTAATGATTCAAGAGTGAGTACGGATGCTCCTCTTTCTAATTCTTCACCTTCTAATAATTCTTTCGATATGCAACAAATAGCCGCTTCTCTTGAGGATAAGATGACTATTAAGATGAACAAGATGTTGAATGAAATGAAAGCTTTAGTTGTTACTACTCCTGCACCCGTCAAAGCAGTTGAGGAAGTATGTGTCACGTGTGGATCAAATCACCATTTTAACCATTGTCCGTTAACTCGAGGTGGAAACGATTTTCCCATTTTTCATGACAACATCCAACAATTTCAACAAACCGCAGCCGTTGGCAATTTTCTCTCACAGAAAACCAACCATTCTAATTGGCAATGTGTTTCAATCAACCAAATGTTCAAAGCAACCAAGGAAGCCAAAACCGATATCAAGGAAACAATTTCAATTCGAATCAAAACCGTAGAGGAAATTTCAACCAAAACCTCCAAAACAATCAAGGAGCCATTTATCAAGCCCCAACATACCAATCACCAACAAATCAACCTTTGGTTAATCAAGATTTACCTCCCATTTTACAAATTCAAGGTGTGTCTAAATCAGATTTTGAAAGTTATGCTAAGGCTAATGATGCAAACATGAATAACTTGCAAATGAAGTTGGATAATTTTCAAAGAAACCAAAATGATTTTCAAAGAGTTTACAATGATTCTCAAAAGAAGCAAGATGATTTTCAAAAGATGATGCTCAGTTTCATGCAAAGCTATCACACCAACCAACCTTCAAGTTCAAGTACTTTACCAAGCAATACCATTCCAAATCCAAGAAATGAAGCCAAGGCAATTACGACTCGTAGTGGTGTTTCATACGATGGACCTCCGATTCCACCGCCGGTGGTGGAAAAGGAAAGTGAGGTGACAAAGGATACGGAGCTACCGAGCACCGAAGACATCCAACCTCCTCCATTGGTCCAAGAACAAACCAAAGACAAAGAACCAATCGAAGAACCTTCTTTCGTTGCTAACAAAGCCAAACCTAATTTGCCTTACCCGTCGAGACTCAACAAACAAAAGATTCGTGAAAAAGATGACATTCTTTCTTCAAAGTTTATGGAAATCTTTCGAAACCTTCATTTTGAGATTAGTTTTGCGGATGCTCTCATTCATATGCCAAAGTTTGCGTCGATGTTTAAAAAGATGTTAAATAACAAAGACAAGTTGATCGAATTAACCAAAACGCCGTTGAATGAAAATTGTAGTGCGGTTGTCCTAAAAAAGCTTCTGGAAAAGCTAGGTGACCCCGGTCGATTTCTCATTCCATGTGATTTTTTGGAGTTCGATAGTTACTTAGCCCTTGCCGATTTAGGTGCTAGTATCAATCTTATGCCTTTATCCATTTGGAAAAAGCTTCAACTCCCGGGCCTAACTGAAACAAAAATGGTATTAGAATTAGCCGACCGTATAATTTCCAAACCAACCGGTGTCGCCGAAAATGTTTTTGTCAAAGTAGGAAAGTTTTATTTTCCAGCCGATTTTGTTGTTCTTGATTTTATAGCCGATCCTCGATTTTGTTGTTCTTGATTTTGTTGTTCTTGATTTTGTTGTTCTTGATTTTATAGCTCATACTTTAATCGATGTTTACGAAGGAGAGATTACTCTTAGGAATGATGATCAATCTCTAACCCTTAAATGTGGTGATGCACCTTCCATTTCATACAACAATCTCGAATCGTTGAAGAAAGTTGATTTAATCGATGCTGCTTCACATGTGAAGAGTACTCACAAGAAGTACTTGGATTTTCCGATTCC
>BQNB010120385.1:0-20643 GCA_026074375.1 Tanacetum coccineum | reverse complement strand
TCTTATGAGATTTTCCTTGGATTTGCTGCATTTGATTATATACAAAATGAAATAATTAAATTAAAAAGTGTAAGGTTAATTTGTGTAAAGTTAGGGTTTTAAAAGATTTGTATACTTTTTCAAGTTGCATGTTTTTCTACAAAGGTGGAAAATAGTAAAGAGATCATGTTTTGAGATGATAAGAGGTTTGAGAAGAATGGTTGGGAAGAATGAATATGTTTTGTCATTAATAAAACCTTAGTTTAAGTTGATTGTAAAAACGTTTTGTTTTAACCGGTTTATTTGTATTAACATATCTTATTCTAGTATTTGATCCAGCCACACTATTCAGATGAAGATATTTCTAATATAATAAACATTTTTGTTTTAGAAATTTTGAATTGACAATATGTAATAATGATTTCCTTATTAATTACAGGATTTTGTCGTTGAAGATGAATTGAGATTGTGTTTGGAAGATGAAGAAAGGATGCGTTTGGAACATGAAAAGAACATTTTAGAAGAGCAGAGGTTTAGGGTGGAAGAGGCTAAGAGGATGAGGTTGGAAGAAGATAAACTGTTGCAGATTGATGAGTTGAAAAAAAAGGCGCCATGAGTTTATGAATTCAACTCATGTGAAAAGTATATTGGAAAATTTAACACATAGCAAGAGGAATCACGTTGATATTGTGCTTGGGAAACAAATCCGACAGTAAGTTGGGTTAAGATAAATAAACACCGTCAAAACGTACACGATCCATCTTTGTTGGATTTGCTCCAAAAAGTGAAACCATGGGTTGAGGTATAATATTTCAGTATAATGTTTCATCATAACTTGTTTCCTTCCATCATGTGTAGCAACTTATTGAAGAACAATCAAATAACATACATGAAAAGAGAAAGAGAGATGGTTTTAGAGAGAGTGGTTGGATGGACATTTTAGAGAGAGTAAAACAAGAGAGAAATGTATTAAGTGTGTGAAATAATGAACAACCAACCACCTTCTTCAAGGCATGGAGAGGGTATTTATACTACCCTATTGGCCGGCCATGGAGAGCTTGTGGGCTTTCCATGGGCCTTTTGGCCCAATTAGATTACTAACATTACATTTGACTAACTACGGGCTTTGACTAACTATTATTGGAAGTGACCGAGACTTTTTGTATTCCTAACAATCTTCCCCTAAGGGAGGTCACTCCAATTTACAAAAACTTAATCCTAGCATACTATGCTTTGACTTTAGTCTTGAGCTCGTAGTCTTTAACTTCAATCATTAACTTGTGAATTGGTGTAGTGATTCTTGACTTTAGGCTTTGACTTGTATCTTTGGCTTAACATGAATGTGATCTTGAACTTCTTGAGATCATCAACCAAGCATAATCTCTTTTCGCTATCTTGTAAACTTTGCCATCTTGTGAACTTGTGACTTTTGGACCGACATGCTCATACTGTTGTTGTTTCTTGGTCTTGAAAGCTTGAATAAGACATCTTTCTTGAAATTCTTTAACTATAACACTTCGTCACTTCGAGAAAGACGTTCGGTATTAGAGTAGCGGAAGTCTTGAAACATGTACATGAGCTTTCATGATGTCTTTATTTTTGTCGGTCGGGTATGAGCATGTGGCTATGAATCTGCGAGTCAGCTGGAACCAGGTACCTCCATGACCATCTTTATGTAAATCTGCAATAAAATAGTTAGCAATAAAGCGGGAGGACGAATATGGCTTTGTCATTCCCCCGTGTTTGGTTAGAGTAACCTTCGAATCTATGAGGATCGACTTGTGATCAGGTAGATTCAATTTATGAAGAATCTCCTTGACAGGATTTCCAGCTGAAGTATCGAATCTTTCTAACACATATATATTAGATTCATCAAACTCAACATGTTCTCATTACCGGAACGTCTCAAAGCAGATAGCACGATAAGAGTGAACCAGTGAGTTACTGTCTCACCGATTGAATAGAAAAATTGATTTGAAAATCAATCAACGTGTCACTTACTAAACTGGTTTTGTGACACATCAAGAGTGTTAATCATTTCAAAGATTCCTCATCAACCGTCAATTCATTTACTGGAACAAGTTTGATTCATTTTAGAATCGAACCATCGTTTCTTTCCAGTTGTCACAAGTTTGATTATTTAAATCGCACAAGTCACCTACCAAGAGCTTGTTTGATATTGGCTCAAGCTGGATTTTCATCGTCATTGTGAATACTTTAGTATCACTCTGATGTTCTGGCAAAATCACAAGGATAATGCGTAGGACTCTTAGGTTATTACTTATTTTCACAGTGTGTGAACAACAAATATATTTGAACAGTGTCCTAGTGAGATTTATGGATGATCTCTTTTGGCTCTAGACTCAATAGTGCACTTTGGTTTTAGTGATTGGAGGCTAGAGCAGACTGTCACCTTTTTAATACCAACTAACTCGGAGTGAGAAAGTTGATAGAAATGCGTGTAATCTTTGTGAGAAATGAAATAAAAATCTTTTGAGAGATTCTGAGTGGCTAGGGAGGGTTGTGTATTGCATCACTAGGTCCATGATGTCAGTCTTTAATGTCAGTATAATTGCAATGAGTACAATTATCATAGAAAACAGTATTATTACCCAAAGCTCATGACATCAATACGTTAACATGGAAATCACCGTAGTGACAATGGTTGAGGAAAAAATGTCCCTATGGAAGGGTAACTTGCCAAGGTTACTCGTTAAGTCAAATATAGTGCGTTTGGTTACCCCATGAACGGGTATACCAACGGGAGTCATGATATGGAAATAGTGGCACTGGAAGGTACTTAGGCAATAGTATATCTGGATAGCATACAATTGGAAAAACACTTGCATTCATGGTTTAAGCATGAATCCCCCTCGCGGGTTTATAAAGTATTCAAAAAATTTAAAATGCGAGGCTATAAACTCACCTTAACAGGAAAATTTGATTGATGGAAAAAGAATATGAAATGAAAGTAACGGCCTCGTCACGTAACCTGAGGGTAAAAATTTTGATGTCAAGTCCTTAGTGTGATTAGTTTTTATGTTTCAAACTTTAAAAAAGTTTTAAACATACAATTACTTTGATTTATTGATTTATAGAAATATTGTATCACTGTTCGGGCTATCATAATTCAGAGGTCATGCAGTAAACATTTGAGGAGCTAGGACACTTTAAATTGTAAATCCAGCAAACTCATCAAAACGTATACTCAGATGAAATCCCTCACACGAAATTCCCTAGTAACGTGATACGGTAAGATTTTAAGTTTCTTCAAAAGCTAGTCGATGATAAGTTACGTTAAATATGTAATTGTTTTATAATTTGTCGATAGATGATTAATAACGACAAATGTGTTAGGTTTTAATAAAATCAAGTCTTATAATATTTATATATATTTTTATAATTTATACAAAAATATTACATTTTATATTTTTAAGAATACAAAAATGGCAATATATACCCTTGATTTTTATACTTTTATGAGTTTAATCCTTTATATATATAATGTATATATATATATATATATATATATATATATATTAAACTCTTGACTTAAAATTTGGCAAAAACAACCCTTGTAGTTATATCTTTAGGAAAATGACATTTGAACCAAAAACTATATAAATTCAAAAATTTACAATCAAACCCTTGCATGAAAATATTTATAATTTTAGTCCAAAATTCATAATCTTGATATTTTTCAATATAGAAAGTAATTTGCAGGTATAGGCTTTATTACTATAAGGCAAAATAAGTTAGAATAAAAAAGTTTTACGAGATAAAAATATAAAATGTGGTGGTGAGTTTGCGGAGCAATAGAGCTTATGAACTAGAAAGATCAAAATGGGCACGTTTGGTTTAGGAAAACCAAAACGCATGGGTTTGTGGTTCAAGGGCTTAAACAAGAGTTTACATAGGATCTAACAAAGCTTATGAAAGTTCTAAAACAAGGCAAGAGTTTATTGAACGAGTTATGAGCTTACTTGAACTTGAAATGAGTCGAAAATGGTGGAAATGGGTCGAATGACTTGAAATGGGTCGAACACTCTTTGGAGATGAATCAAGGACCTCTTTTCTCTTATTTCTTGGCTTCTACTTGCTGAGTTCTTCCTTTCTTCTCTTCTATGGCTTGGTTAGATCATCATTTTGAAGTTGTTTTGAGTTTGAATAGTGAATGATGAATGAATGTATGTATGCGTGTATTTATAGTGTAGAAGAGAATTGATGGCCATGTTTTTGGAGTGGAGTAGTGGCCAAGCTACTTGGAGTGGTGGCCAAGATGTTGGAGTGGTGCCCAAGGGTCTTGAGTGGTGGCCAAGGGTCTTGCTTGGGGCTCAAGGGTCGAATTTTTAATGAAAGGGCATGGCTGTTTTTGGACAGCCAATATTAGTCTCGGTAAAATGGTTGCCATTTACAAACCGTAACTCCGATTAAAGCTCAACCAGGAGCATGTTAGATAATTGATTCCTCTACAACTTTAGTTTACATAGTTAGGTTACTAACAAAATCCTTAGAGCTAATAGCCGTTACTATACTACAGGCGTACAGAATTTGCGCACCTTTGCCATTTTGGCTATAACTAATTCATCCGACATTGAATCGGGTCGAGTCAACTGGCAAAATGATCACAAGACATAGGGATACAACCTAGTATTTTTGCTTAATACCCAAAGCCTACTGATTTTGCCCAGATCCTATGTTTTATCACTGATCAGATTCTGAATCTATAATTATAAATTAGTTTATGTAGTATCGGGTTTGCTAGGTTTTTCGGGTTATGGTTTTGGTTTAGGACGAGTGTGGAATGGTGTTTGGAGGAAAAAAATATGTTTAAATGTTGTGCTTAGAGACTTGTACTCTAGGCTAGAAAGGTGGTACTAAATGCCTGTAGAATTTGAGGGAAAATGAGCTCATTTGAATATCACGCACAATCGGCTTGTACTTTACGCTTTAAGGTGTTGTACCATGATTTAGGAGTGAAAACATATTTGAATTTATGCTTAGGAATACTTGTACATATGCATCATAAGCTTGTATATTCTTTTTGTGTATAGTACATAACATGTAATTTTTGTAGGGGTTTTGGTATAAACGTTAAGGATAAAAGTTCATTATAATCTGTTATGAAAATTACTTAAATATATAACATACATATAGAGAGGATATTAGGATTTGACTTGACATATTAGACGTTTACATGATATACAACGTATATAAAATTGGCATAGGAAGTGTGCGTGAGCTCCGTTTATTTTAAAAATGTAAACTATGATACATAACGGAATAAAGCAAAAAATTTCATGAAAAGAGTATTTAATAAATATAAGTGGAGAATTACCAGTGATGAAAAATTGTGGATTGTTACATTCCCACTACCTTACCAGAAATCTCGTCCGAGATTTAGTTGAGTGATAGAGTGATATTTGGAAACAAAAGTTCTTAGCCAAACTGCCAATTCGGTCAAACTGCTAATTCGGTCAAACTGCCAATTTGCTTAAAACTGCCAATTCGGTCAAACTGCCAATTCGGTCAAAACTACTAATTCGGTCAAACTGCCAATTCGGTCAAAACTGCGAATGGAACGATTGGCAAGCTCGAGTGTCATTCGAGTGGGAGTCAAAGCTCCAAGCCCAAGTTGCTTGTAGATAGAATGAGGCAAAAGATTTATGCTAGCTCCAGAATCGGCTAAAGCATTAGTCCTATCAAGTTCTTGTAAAGCACACATAATAAGAAATTTTCCCGGATCTTTGAGTTTCTCAGGAACTTTGTTCATGATGATGGCGGAACATTCGGCATTCACGGATGTAATGGCGATCTCCTCGAGTTTCTCTTTGTTCCTTAGCAACGAGCTTAACCATTTGTTGAATTTTGGCATTTCGACGAGAGCATCTTTCAATCCAATCTCTAAACGGAGTTGTTTGAACATTTTCAAAAACCGGCTATGTTGAGCACTTGGTTTATCGTTCTCTCTCACTTTCATCCTTTCGGGATATGGAAGTTTAGGTTGATACGATGTTGGTTTTGGAGAATTAGGCTCTTGAATTTCAATGTTAACGATTTTCTTAGCTTTTGATTTTGGAATTTCAATAAAAATTTAATCATGATCCTCCGGAGGTGGGACTTGTGCGGTATTTTCTGAACTGGGTTTTTGCACTCTGTCCATTGACGTCTCCGGGTTTTGTTCGTGTTCCTTTAAAGGAGTAGAAACAACGGGTGTAGGAACAAGAGGAGTCGAAGGTCCTTCACAAGTTTTACCACTTCGTGTGGTGATAGCATTAATTTGCTCACGAGGGTTAGTTACGGTTTGACTTGGAAGAGTTCCTGAATTCAAAGTAGAGGCGGAATTTTTGAAATTATTACAAAGACTTGTCAACAAACTCGTAACATTAGCCATTTGATTCTGTAAATTTTGACCTTGATTTTGAACATTCTTCAACACCGCATCGTTTGCCTTGACGTAGTTTTCAAAATCCGTTTTTGAAACACCTTGAATTTGGGGCGTAGGAGCTTGATATGGTGGAACTTGGTAAACCGGTGGTTGATTGGTTGGTGGTTGATAAACTTGACCTTGATTGTTTTGATTGAAATTGTTTCCACGGTTTTGATTCGAATTGAAATTGTTTCCTTGATATCGGCTTTGGTTTTCTGTTTGTTTTTAGAACATTTTATGTTGATTAAAACCGGTGTCTCCATTTGATTGCCAATTAGGAGGATTCCTTTGAACAAAGTTGCCAACGGCGGCGGTTTGTTGGAATTGATGAATGTTATCATGAAAAACGAGAAATTCATTCCTTGTTAACGGACAATTGTTGAAATTATGGTTTGAACCACATGTAACACAAACTTCCTCGACTGCTTTGACGGTAGCAGGAGTCGTAACATTCTTTTCACTAATCATTCAAATCGGCCTCATTCGAATATCATTTATGTCCCTTCAGAGAAGCTCGAGTTATTGAAATTTAAAAGAATAGGGATGTGGTAGAAGTGAAAGAGGAGCATTCGTACTCGCTCTTGGTTCAATTGCACGACTTCTTGAATAACGAACATTGATTTACGTTCAATAAATGGCTAAACATCACGAGTCATCTTATCCAGAAATTATCCACCCGCGGCGGAATCTAAAGCAACTCGACATGTGTATTCAAAAGAATTGTAAAACGATCCAAGTGATGTAATTCCGAGAAACCATGATGAGAAAGGAAAAAGACCCTCATCTTGATCATGGTTCTTTATCTAAGAACCATGATCGAGGTGGTTCTTTATCTAGCCAAGTCCGGGCTTCACCTTTGAGAGAGAAAGAAAAAAGCAAAAGCTTAATCGACGTATTCGGAACTTCGGATGTCAAAACCTAGAAGAGACTTTGTTGAAAATCAATAGATGATTATAGAGGGTCTTGATTACCCTAAATGATTACTGTGTGAACAAGAATTTAATCAAAGTTTGGGTTTAAGCTCAAATGTTTGCATTATCATGGAACAACAATTGCATCTTCGTATCCCTCGATGGGAGCGTGTAGCATGCTGTGCCACTGGTACGATTGATCGTCCATTGAAACTCCGGTTCCTCACTATAACCAGATGTTATTTGTTGTTGTCGACGAATTTCGATTACGAGTGCCAAGCACTAAAATAAAGAAATAAAAAGTAAACAAAATTACACTAAATTTTTTTTGAATTTTTGTAATTTTTTTTAACAATCTAATTTTAAACGGCTAACACAGAAGACAACTTAAACCAATAAACGAATTACTTCACTGTAACGTCTTAAAAATTTGCTTCTTAAATGAGCCTAACCTCGTAAATGACACAAAATGGCAAGTTTTACTATCTTATTCGTTGGGAACTTTTCAAGTTCACCGGAACTTATTTATGATAATACCTCGATTGAGAGTATTATATGTTGGTGTTCGTTTACCAACTTTGTGTATTTTATTTCTTTTTTTTAAGGAAATTTTTTTATATATATTTTTTTGATTTTTTATATGATAACTATACTAAAAAGAAAAAGAAAATATTTTTTACTTTTTATATTTTTTAATTTTTTTTTGGATTTTTGAAATATTTAACAAAAATGAAACTTTCGAGGACGAAAGGATCTTCAAACCAAATTCAACAAACGTAAACGACGGAATTTTTAACACAAGTACCCGGCAACGACGCCAAAAATTGATAGCAGTTTTGTATACTATAAAATATATAATAATATTCCAAAAGAGCAATTAAGAACTTTCCAAAAGTCTCCCTTAAAAAAGCTCACTCTAAAAGATATATATAATATATAAGACGTATATTTAACCAGGAAGAATGATCACCCGGGTCGTTTCCCCAACGACTTGTGAAATTGAAACCTCGCTTTAGCTTAGATTATTATTTGAATGAGAGAAAAGATATTTTTGAGTATCTATAACTACTAAATAAAAGCAACAATTAAAATGAACAGTTAAAAGCAATTAAACACATAAACAATTAACGAGAAACAAATAAAACGCGACAATTAAGCAAATATACTAAAATTAACTCCTAAAAATACAAACTAAATTTCTAAACCTTAATTAGAACAAAAGAAAATTTTAAGAAAAATAAAAATATTTTTTTGATCATTTTTGAATTTATTATGAATTAAAATCTATTTTAATCTAATTAATTCCTAAAAAATAGCAAATAAAGTCTTAAAAATTAAGAAAAATGATTTTTAAACTTAGAAAAGTCTAAAGTAACTTAAAAACTCAGAAAACTATTTTTAACTATTTTTAAAATTAAAATCCTATTTTTAAAATTAAAAATAAAGGCTTAAAAATGAAAATTAAAATCTAAAAGTGTTGAAAATGATTTTTTCTGAATGTAAACCTAAAAGTATTTAATCTAATGTTAAAAACTATTTTTTTTGTATTTTTATAAAACTTTTTTTCTATTTTTTATGTATTTTCGAATTTTGAAACCTTAGAAAAATGATTAAAAATAATCTACTAAATGGAAAAATGTGAAAAATTCAGGGAAAATCCTAAATGCAACAAAGTTCAAAGGAAAAGTAAGTTTACACTACCACTCACCTAATAAGCAATTTAAAGCTACGGCTTTTAATAAAAAGCTAAAAGAAAAATTAGTATAAGAATTAAATGGAGAGAGATGCTAATGGATGAGCTATTGAAGCATGGTGGTAAGTGTGTTTGTGTGCAAGAGGTGACGGGTTCAAGTCCCATTAACACCCTTTTTTGTATTTTTTTTATTTTTCAAAACTCAAAGAACAAAAGTTGTAAAACAAGCTAATGTGAGCAACTTTAATGAAGGCAACATAAGCTCTTAAAAGCTTTGAAAGAAACTGTCACAAAAGGAGCTTTTGATAGCTCATTTTGCTACTTTTCACTTAACCACATCACAAGCTCATTATAAGCTCAAATTAAAAAGCAAAAAATGTTCTGGAAAGCTAATGTACTAAAGCTACTTTAACAACTATCCTAACTAGAAACTGTAGATGCTATCAAGTCTAAGGTATTAAAGTGACGAACTCAAACTACACAAAAGACCTCAAAATTAAATTAACTAAATCACTTAAACACTAAAAAAAAAACCTATAGCTTCGCAAACAAGTGAACGTACACAAAGCTTAAAACCTAATGCTTAAAAACTAGTCTTATAAGCTAGATTTTTATATTTAAAAAGCTAACTTACCACTACTTCAAATGTTTGGTCTTTGGCTTTTTTGTGAACTTTAAAACTAAATGTACCTAGGCAAATAAGCTGGAAAATAAAAAGCAAGACTTAAAATATAATAAGCTATGTCTAATCTATAAGAAACTTGAATTTTAGAACCTAAAACCTAAGATTACTAACTAAATGAAACCAAAAAGGGCAGCAGTGGTAACTATGGTTATCCCCCCCCCCCCCCCCCCCCCCCCACTGCTGATCGCAAATTGGCAAAGCCACAAGCTCAATGCAGTCTTCCTTGAGGAAAGTCTGCACACTCTCTCTTATTGAGTGTAGATAATTCAAGTAGAACATCAACCAAGCACAAGGCTTGAGTAAATTTTAGCAAGTAAAATAAAGTAAAAAATTGCCCTGGTGCTGAATCACAAATTATAAGCCACAAAATGATTATAATTTTAAACTAATGATTAAAACCTACTCAAATCCTTAACAAATATGATAAACTAACTATCCAAAATGAAAGCTCAAGATAATTTTGACTTTTTGAGGTAAAATAAGCTTATTCCAAACACTCCTTATCAGCATGACAGATTCAATAGAGCTTTTAAAATGCTAATCCACTTAACTAAACCTTGATACCAGACATTCTCTACTTATAACTAACTTATTAAACATAAATCAAAAGCCAATAACACTAGAATTAACAAACTAAGATCTACACTATTTTTTTTTGACTTTTATGTTTTTTAAGACAGATTAAGCTAGCATAAGTTTTAAACTATAAAATCTAAAAACAGGAAAGCAAACTCACTTAAATAGCTAAAATAAGAACAAATAAGCACTAATTAGCAGGCAGATTAAGCAAATAAGCAGTTTACACTAATAAGCAATTATTTAAGCTAAAACTTAAATGACAAAAAATTAAATAGAAGACTTACAGAATGCTTTAGCTCAATCAGAAGCTTTTAGGCTCTTTGAGCTTATCTACAGCTCTAGCTTATCCTTATGGATAAGCTAGTAAAAGTCCTTGGGATTCCTTCCATGATTGAATCCCCTTCCAAATTTTAGGTCCAAAAAGTTTAAGGTTTTAACTAGTTTATAAGACTTAAGTAGATTAAGGTCTGATTTAGCTCAATTACTAGCTTATAGACAATTAATAGCTTATATGAGCTATTAGAACAATAGCATACATTTGAGAGAAAGAAGAGTTTAAGTAGAAATATAAAAGAGCGATATGACAAAGTATTAAGCTGTAAAACTAGATGTCCATTAAAATAAAATTTGATTACATGATTAAAAGAAAATTCAACTGATATTTTAAAAGGAAATTGCAATAACTAAATTTAATCTAAAATCTACCTAAGGCTAACCCCTAAAACGGGAAAGAGAGAGATCAAGTATGTGTTATAGAGGGACTTTTATAGCCTGCTGCGAACCTTCTAGCCCCTTAATCTTATCAATCTCATGCAATTATTCTCTCAATGATTGGCAGATTATCTTTAGCCTTTGGACCTTTTGATAATTACACAACTGATTGCCAGCATGCAAAACCTGGATGATACCTTGGTGCTATTCTATGAGAGTGACCCAAGTGTAAATATCCCCATTCTTTGTGCTTTCTTTATATTGACGTGGCATTCCACTTGTGGGTTTGGACCAATGAGCTTGTTTGATGATGTGATGACCCTGCACACGTGTTCTTCTTCCCCTGAATTGTCTAAATTATCCCTTAATTATGATTTGCCCCATGATTTTAACCTGAAGGGTTAAATGTGAGAGACGGGTGAAACAGTGAAAGAACTGATTTTCCGCCCTCTCTTTTTGTTAATGAAAAGGGGCGATGTGATTTAGTTAATATGCAAGACTAGTCCTTGTCTTTGTTAATCTCAAGTTCAAGTATAAAATGACTTTCATTTTTGGCAGGAATGGCCCCTGTGGTTTAATAAAAGGTTATGGATTAGGGTTTTGGCTTTTGTTTTATGCTTATGATCGGTAGTTTTTTATAGGTTAGGGCCCATTAAGCCATATGGCCATTATTATGTAACTTTTGAAAAACTTGAGGGGCTGAATCTGAACTTTTGGGGTTTTAGACTCTAGTGTTGACTTTGAGAGATGACCGAAGGTGACTTTAGACTTTGGCTTCCGGCTCTTCACACACTTCCGTTCTCGGTTTCCGTGTTTGCCCGTTTTTGACGTTTTTCCTGTATTTTTTGTCATAACCGACATGCACACACAAAACATCAAAAACAAGTATATCTTTGCAATTTTAAGTGTGTTTTTGGTCATTTAGGGTCATTTTTTGTGTTAACGAATATGTGTATTTTACACTTGTCAATATCTAATTTTTTTTGTTTTAATGATTTTTAAGACAAAGAAATGACAAACTAAGTTCTAGAATGCTAAAGCTAAAAACAGATTAAGAAATATGATTAATAAGCTCAAACTAACAGTAATAAGCACAAATAAGCTAGATAATAAGCAGATTAAGAAAATAGTAAACAACTAACCAATTTTGAAGCTACGAAATAAAGACAAGTAAAGTAAATAGGAAACTTACAAAAGGCTTCAGCTTGACAGAAGCTTATAGGCTCTTAGAGCTTATCTACAGCTCTGGCTTATCAGAGATAAGCCAGTAAAGTCCTTAGGATCCCTTCCATCTTTGGATCCCCTTCCAAAAGCTTATAATCCAATAGACAAGGTATTGAGCTAATTTTATTTATTTAAGTAGGTATTAAGACTGAATCAAACTCTATCACTAGCTTAGAGACTAGTGAGAGCTATAGAGAGCTTATTGAGAGCTTATGAGTCATTAACATGAAAACACTAAAGCTATTTGAGAATTTATAAAATTGAAATTAAAGAGAGACTGAATTTTCATTTACTAAAAGCTTGTTTAACATTACGGAAATAGAGTACAATATAATTTAAAGAAAATACATGAAATTTCATAAAGGTAAACTAAATTAAGACTAAAAAAAATAAGAGCTACTAACTATTGGTGTGTGTGAAATGTGATGGCATTTATAGCTTTTCGTGAAACCTGTCTAGCCTCTTTGAGGCTACCCACGCTCCCATCAATCTCTGTCATCCATTCTTCCAATCATTGGAGGATAATCCTGAGCCGTTGGATCACTTATGAGCTCACACGGATTGCCAGCGTGGCAATCCATGATTAAGACATTTGTGCTTCCATTGTGAGTGCCTTAAGTACAAAACCCATCATTCTTTGTGCTTCTACTCCTGCCAGCGTGTTTGGATTTTTGTCATAATTTGATGTGATATACCATTGAGGTAAGTATGATGATGTATAACTCTGCCAGCATGTATTTGAGCCATTGAATTGCCCATCTTGCCCTTTAATTAGTAAAAGCCCTTTGTTTTACCCGGGGTTAATTGGCGAGGGAGACAATGAATAGTACCCAATGTTTTTTCGCGCCCAATTTTAACTGAGGGGGTAAAAGGGTATAACTTTGGGAATATGGCAAAGTGAGTCCTTGTTGTTTTTGAAACATAAGCCAAATACAACAAAGAAAAACCCAAGTAAATACACTTTCATTTTGGCAATTCATGCCCTTGACTATCATTTAAGGATATGGTAAGGGTTTTGGGCCGGGTAAGAGATAAGGGAAAAATAAGCCCATTTAGTTCTTAAGGGCCTTTTGTGTAACTTTTGAAACTTGAGGGATTGGATTTGAACTTTTAATATTTTGTCTTCTAGTGTTGACTTTGACTTTGGTTGACTGGAGTTGGCTGAAGGTTTTGACTTTTTGACTTTGGCTTCTGGCTCTTGTTCACTCTTCCGTTCTCGTGTTCGTGTTTGCCCATTTTTGATGGATTTCTTATGATTTTTGTCTTATCCATACCTGCACACACAAAACACAAAAACAAGTATATCTTTGCCATTTTAAGTGTGTTTTTGGTCATTTAGGGTTAATTTTGGTATAAACAGATATGTGTATTTTACACCTATCAAAATTCCCCAAACTAAACGATTGCGTGTCCTCACGCAATATTACATGCCTTATAACCAAATACCTCAAAACTTCCCCAAACTAAACCTTTGAAAAGTAGCAAAGATTTTTGTTGAGAGGGCTAAGAGATCACAAGTTATAAAACACCCGATTTCCTATTTTCAAAGATTTTTTTTTATTTTTTTATGATTTTTCTTAAAAGACTACCTAACTACAACTTGTGTGACATAATGTATTGTTTTCATTACCTTTGTGGTAACTTTTAGGATCATGGAACAAAAAGCACTTGAAAAGTGTCTTAAAAGATAAATTCGTCATCCCTGATTTTTCACTTTTCCCATACTAAGCTCAAAAATAAGATCACCGTTAAGTACGAGCTAAGATGCTAAGACTACTTATAATTATAACTTGTGCATTTTTCTTCCCGACACATATCATATATTTAAGTGTGTGTGCTTAAATTAATTTAAACCATTAAATCTATATATTTAAATAGTTGAAATCCGACCAAGCTTTACACATGGGCCTTTTGGGCTAATATGTTAATCACTTAGTAAGATCAAAACTCAAAGCAAACAAAAACCTCCTTACCTAAGACATCGTTGGTTCACTTGCCCCATAAATGATTTTCTTCTCTAGCAACACGCCCCTCATGGTAATCTAAGGATTTGAGACCCCATCCGGAGAATAATAATCGAAACGCATGAACTTCCAATGAAAAAGCCTTGTAGACTTTTGCAAACGTTGGTTCAAAAGAATACTTTGGTTTTAGATAAAGAAACTTTTACTATTTGTTTTCTAACTTGCAACTTAACTATACATTAAGTTACATTTTTGGTTTAAGAACCGTATCACTATTCTTTCGACGACACATCGCGACGCTCCGATAAAGACCGTGACTTATTATGATACCGACCCTAGATATACATCCTCCACCCTTTCTTTCGATGTCACATCGGGAGCGAACCGACAAATGCCCATGTACTTTATTGCGATGGAGTTTGTATATTAATTATTAATACTAAGGATTTATAACTTGCATCCTTTTTATTCACCAACTATTTTTTTTGAGATATTTTTAATAATAACACATTATTTTTGCAAATAGAAAAATTTCGTTTTAGAAAACCAAAGTATAAGCTTGAACCAAAATTCTTATTTACAAATGATGTTGACTTCATCGATAAAGCTTTTTCTCTAAATATGTTGATTAGACTTTTAAGAGTAAAACTCTAATTTGTAAAAATTAAAGAGAACACGTATAATTAATCATTTTAAGAACTTCTGGGAAGAAAAACTACAAGTTATTCTTATAAGCCTTTAAGTTTTCCAAATAAACCTTGTTTAGCATCCTAATTCGTAATTAACACTATCATCTCTTATTCTTTGCAATTTAAAACCTCTAATAAAGAAATTCGCAAATACTTAGCCTATATAAAATCCAACTCGGCATATTTAAAATCTACTTGAGATTAGCACAAGTTTTTATTTACTAATGATTTCAAGTTTAGCATGTTTAAAATCTATATGAGACTAGCACAAACTATTATCATTAATTGTTAAAGGTAAAAGCTAGAACTTTACACGTTCGATCGGGTCAAAAATTACTTCTTATTCTTACCAACGGAAAACCTACATTCGTGTCTTAACACTTTTTTTTAATTTTTTTTTCCTACAAATAAAAACTTAAAAATTTAAAATTTTTGTGGGAAAACGGGTACGCGAGAACAAAACAATAAACAGGTAACATCAAATCGATAGATTCCCTCCTCAAACTAAAACGAAACATTGTCCTCAATGTTTAAGTCGGGTCTCTACGCAAATCTAAGCCGTTTATGAACTATGCAAAGATAAACGTGAATCGATAAGATGAAAGTATATCGGATCTCCCCAAACTAATTGCAAACAAAGGATAGGAAGCTCGAGTGAAACGGGACATAACACCGAACACGAGAGTCTTCAGAAATTGTTGGTTCAATTCTACAAAAATCACAACAAACAACAACCACAAAGAACGAAAGAGAGCTAGCCTCAACACATCACAACATATTATTTTTAGAAAGAAGAAAGAAAAGGATAAGCATGGGGTGAACTCCCACGAAGCGGCTTGTTTTTGTTCATCGAGTCGCAAGCTCGACTCGATCCCTGAATTCATTCATCCTCAGGGAGAGCAAATGGAACTGTCTTAAGAGAAAAATGAAAAGTAGAGATGCCAGGATCAAAAATGAGGTCCTCACTCCCAAGCGAGAGAAATGATAAAGAAATAAAGAGAATGAAGTCATCTGCAACAAGGGTGAAGGTGGGTAAAAATAACAGCCATAAAATCATGAGGTTTAGAAACACCCTTAAACACTTTGGTTATCAAAATACCCGCTTCGGGTTCAAGACATTTCTCAACATCCGGTGGTTCCGGTGGAGGACGAGGAATTGACGGATCATCTTGATGGTCAAGGTTAGGGAACTCATTATCTTCATCTTCAGAATCATCATTCTCAATACCTGGTGGAATTAAATCATCTGTAACAAGGAAAATATCGATCTCTTCTTGAACGGGTTCGCTATCCTCAACGGGGATAGGAGATGCGGGAAGAGACTCGATTATTAAACTCGGATTAGCATGAACATTTTCCTGTGACCGGGAAATTGAAATTTTACTAAGCAAAGTCATACGATTAAGATAATCCTCATGTTCATGATCATTCCTTGAAGGAAGTGTAATGATTTCTCCGGCGAACTCATGGTGAAAGGACATCTCTTGGAGAAAAAAAAAAAATGAAAAAATCAAAGTATCATGGTCGGAAATCACTTCGGAAGCGAAATTATGGGTGGTATCTTCACAAAGCAAACTTTCAAGAAAAAGTACATCTCCTTCTGAGTCCTAATAACCTTTTTCATAATCCATTGAATTTTCCATAGCAAGAAAAACATCAATTTCATCAATATCATCTCCTGGATCAAAACATTCACCTTATCGTACACAGGTGTTTGAAGTAACATTGTTCGTTGGAAATTCTCGATCTCGACATCTTCTTCCATCTCATCAAAAAGAGGATTTATGATGCTAGATTTGAAATTGTCATCAAATTCAAAAAGAGGATTTGAATGAACTTGAAAATTTCCTTCTTGAGAATCCTTTTTAAGATATTGAATGTCTCACCCGGTGGTAATGAGTTAAGAGGAGTTAGTTCATCGGTGAACTTTTCAAGATTATCACTAGTCTTCACCGTAGAAGAACTAGGAGAAGGATCATCAGAATGAATAGTAGTTCTACCACTAAACGGATCATCTTTTGAGAAATCGATGACATAAATAGCATGAACAAAATGCTTATCCTTGTTTTTCTCAGATAATACTGCATACAATAAACAATTCTTCCTTTCTACGCTAAAGTCAATGTTTCTTCGAACAAATCCAATGAGAGCTTTGCGGTGCGAAGAAAGTCTTCCAAATAATGGACTCTCAGGGTCTGTACAAATTAACCACAACAAAATTCAGCAAGAAAAGTGAGAACCTCAAATCTAACAACAACCTCCTCGGCTATAACCCATTGGGACGTAATAGACCCGATTGGCAAGCTCGAGTGTCATTCATGTTGGAGTCAAAGCTCCAAGCCCAAGTTGCTTGTAGATAGAATAAGGTAAAAGATTTATGCTAGCTCCGGAATCGGCTAAAGCATTAGTCCTATCAAGTTTTTGTAGAGCACACGAAATAAGAAATTTTCCTGGATCTTCGAGCTTCTCGGGAACTTTGTTCATGATAATAGCAGAACATTCGGCATTTACGGTTGTAATGGCGATTTCTTCAAGTTTCTCTTTGTTCCTTAGTAAACCGCTTAACCATTTGTTGAATTTTGGCATTTCGACGAGAGCATCTTTCAATCCAATCTTTAAACGAAGTTGTTTAAACATCTTTAAAAACCGGCTATGTTGAGCACTTGGTTTATTGTTCTCTCTCACTTACAATCCTCTCGATATGGAATTTAGGTTGATATGAATTAGGCACTGAGAAATGTGGTTCTTGAACATTTTCTTAGCCTTTGGTTTAAGGAATTTTCATAAAATGGAAATCTTGAATTCTCCGAGGTGGAACTTGTGCGGTACTTTCTGAACTTGGTATTTGCACTTTGTCCATTGACGTCTCCGGGTTTTGTTCGGGTTCCTTTGAAGGAATAGAAACAACGGGTCTAGGAACAAGAGGAGTTGAAGGTCCTTCACAAGTTTTACCACTTCGTGTGGTGATAGCATTAACATGCTCACGAGGGTTAGTTACGGTTTGACTTGGAAGAGTTCCTGAATTCGAAGATGAAGCGGTGTTGGAAGTTATGAACTTGGAAAGCATTTCCGTTAAATTTGTCATCTGGTTTTGTAAACCCTGGCCTTGATTTTGCATATTCCGTAACACATCATCATTAGCCTTGACATAATTCTCGAAATCGGTCTTTGAAACACCTTGCATAGTTGAGGATGAGCTTGTAAAAATGGTGTTGAGATCGTTGAGAGGTGTAAACTTGTCCTTGGTTTGAAGTTACGGTTTTGAGTAAAATTGTTCCTCGATTTTGTTGAAATTATTTTTTATTGATTTGGATTGAAACGGTTTTTTGATTGTTTTGAATCGAGGAAAACCAGGAGGTCGGATTTGGTTTGCAACCATCGGAGGTCTAGAATTGGTGTTTCCTTGATTAAAATTGGCTGCAGCAGCTTGTGAAACGTACTCTTGAATGTTTCTTGATAAACATTGCATCGGTGGCTGACGTTTTTATAAGAATGAGCACCTCCACAAGTTACACAACTCTGTACGAAAAAACCGCTTTTACGATAGCGGAGTTGGACTTTTTGTTTGTCGATAAGAATAGTCTTCATCAAATTCTTAAGTTCAGAGACTTTGTTGTAAGAGCAGCAACATCTGGTGAAATTCCTGGAGTAGATGAATTCGAACTCACTTTGGCAACGACTGCCTTGTTTCGTGAATTACGCACTCGGATTTACTTTCGAAAATCTTCAAGCATTTCACGAGCATCTATTCAAAAACTCCACCGGCAGCAGAAACAAAGATTCTTGATCATTAGCAATTCAAAGCATGTAAAACGTATCCAAACTAGTGTATAATTTTGAAAATCCGTGGTGTGGGCAAGCACGAATAAGGCATTAAATCGATCCCAAAGCCTCATTAAAACGATTAGTCAATCTTTGGGAAATCTCGTGATTTCGTTACGAAGATTTGTCGTTTTTGAAGGAGGAAAGAATTGATTAATGAATTTTGAAACAAGATCATCCCATGTCAAAATCGATCGAGGAGGTTCTTTTTCTAGCCAAATCCGGGCTGAACCTTCAAGAGAAAACGGAAAAAGCATAAGCTTAATTGACGTGCTCGGGACGTCTGGGAATCTCATTGTTGAAGTAATCTTATTAAAATATCGGATGTGAGCATGTGGATCCTCTTTATCATGTCCGAAAAACTGTTTGTTTTGAACAAGATTGATCAAACCATGCTTTAACTCAAAGTTAGCATTAATTTCGGGAATTACAATTGCATCCTCGTAACCCTCGGTGGGTGCTTGGAGCATTTGAGCCATGGTACGATTGTCGGCCATTGGAATCTCGGGTTCCTCAACAATAACCGGTGTTATTTGTTGTTGTCGACGATTTCGATTACGAGCTTGAGAACGAGTGCGCATGCACTAAAAATAGAGAAAAGAAATTAAAAAGAAAACAAAAATTACACTAATTTTTTTTAACAATCTATTTTAAACGGATACACGGAAGACAACTTAAACCAAATAATCGAATTACTTCACGGTAACTCTTAAAAATTTTACTTTTTAAGGTGAGCCGTACCTCGTAAATGACACAAATGGCAAGTTTTTGATTCTTTGGTTCGATTTAGGAACTTTTCAAGTTCACCGGAACTTATTTATGATAATACCTCGATTGAGAATATTATATGTTGGTGTTCTTTTACAAACTTTGTGTATTTTTTTTAAGAACAATTTTTTAAATTTTTGATTTTTTTAATTTATATGATAACTATACTAAAAAGAAAAGAAAAATATATTTTACTTTTATATTTTTTATTTTTTTGGGTTTTTGATTTTTATAACAAAAATATAACTTTCGTAAACGAAAGGATCTTCAAATCAAAATCAACAAACGTAAACTAAGGAATCTTTAACACAAGTCCCCAGCAACGGCGCCAAAAATTGATTGATAGTTTTTTATACACTATATTATATTAATACACAAAAGTATAGAGAATAATTCCCAAAGTAGCCATCTAGGAAAATTCTTATACAAATATATAATAATAATAATATACGTATCTTTAATTAAAGGAGTATAAGCTGAAAACCTATATTAAGCTCTAAAAGAGCTTGTTAAATAAGCTGATGCAGTAAGTGAGCCTTTAAGCTCACTATTTCTTGTTTCCACTTAAACACTTGCACAAAGCTCAAATTAAGCTCAAATTACAAACCAAAAACAGTTCTAGCTAGCTTAAGATGTCTACAGGCTAACAATGAAAAGCTAATTGAGCTGAAAACACATTAAGCTAACTAAAATAGAAGATTAAAAAGCTAAACTTAGAAAGTAGCATAAAAAAACTCAAAAGCACAATAAGCTAGAAATCTCAATAAGCTTTGACATAAGCTGAGATTTTGAAAACTAGATTAACAACTAATAAGCTACAAAGATAATGCATAAAATTCAATCCTATAAGCTAGAGTTTTGGAATAAACAGCTAAGTCCTATTATCTACTGTTTTGGCCTTTTTGAGGATTGTGTTGAACTTTAAAAAACAAAATGAGAAAACAAGTTTAAAACTAAATTAACCTATATGAAATCTAAACACCTACTGAATTTAAAAGCTAAATTCCTAAAAACACTAGCTTAAATGAAAGATTAACAAGATAGCAGTACTAACTGATGTTAATACTGCTGATGCAATTTGATAAGAAGTAAAACACAAATGCAGGTTTCTGATTCGTGGTTATGTATACACTTATATAGCAACCCTAATACAGATCCTAACCGAATGCCCTTGACCAAGGCAAAAGG